>PPOL03000157.1:0-10074 GCA_003708905.3 Monosporozyma siamensis | reverse complement strand
TTTGAAAAAAAAAAAATAAAAATTTTTCAGCTGGAATTTTTTTTTTTTTTTTTTTTTTTTTTTTTGGCTCGAGGTCACGTGGGGTGTTTTCAAAGTGCGGTGTGTGGGTGTTTCTCTGTTTATTGGGATATTCCAATAAAACACAGTGCAACAACCTTTGGAGGTGTCACTACTGTTGTGCCATGTAGGTTGTCGGTAGAAGATAGCCTTCTTTTGCCCGGCTTTGGTTGATTTGTTGTGTTTTCTGTGCAAGAACGGTCTTAATATGTGAAATTTGAATTGAAAACTGCGATCTGCAAACTATGATTAACAAAGGTTCAAGGTAACTTTAAAGAAGAGGTAAAGGCCCGGTTGAAGCTGCTAGAGGCGTTGGAAACAGTAGAATAATATATTAAATAGACAGAGATCACAATGTCTGCGGTAAGTGGGAACCCAACAATGACAAGTCCCGCTGTGGAAAGACTGGAAAATGGTTCTGTAATCACTGTGGGAAGACATAAAGTGGAAATATTGGACTATATGGCTGAAGGTGGGTTTGCTCAGATTTATAGAGTGAAATTTATTGAGTTTATCCCGTTAAAGGATGACTCTTCTTCACAGGAAGTGTCTCTAGATGATAAAAATGTTGTCTCAAATGAGGATGATACCCCTTTACAAGTGGGAGAATTGGCATGTTTGAAAAGAGTCATGGTACAAGATGATAATGGTCTTAACGAGTTAAGAAATGAGGTGAGTGTCATGCAAAAATTGAAATTTGCACCCAATATCGTTCAATTATTTGATTCTAATGCCCAAAGGTACACCAAATATTCCCCACAAGGTTATGAGGTACTTGTACTCATGGAATTATGTCCTAATAAATCTTTACTAGACTATATGAATCAAAGATTAGCGACTAAATTAACAGAACAAGAAATTTTGAAAATTATGTATGACGTGACAATGGCTATATCACAAATGCATTATTTAGATATTCCCTTGATTCACAGAGATATTAAGATTGAAAATGTTCTTGTGGATAAAGAAAATAATTTTAAATTATGTGATTTCGGATCTACATCTACTACATTTCCCATTGTTACAACACATCGTGATATTGCTATACTTTCACAAAATATTTATGTTCATACTACTCCACAGTATCGTTCTCCAGAAATGATTGATTTATACAAATGTCTTCCCATTGATGAAAAATCTGATATTTGGGCCCTCGGGATCTTCCTCTACAAATTATTATTCTTCTTCACTCCATTTGAAAGAACTGGTCAATTCGCCATCTTACATTCAAAATTTGAATTACCAACAAATAACTATTCATCAAAATTAATTAATTTAATTATTATTATGTTATCAGAAAATCCAAATTTAAGACCAAATATTTATCAAATAATGTATCAAATTTGTGGTATGATTCAATGTCCCATACCTATCCTGGATAAATATGGATTGGGACCATATAATTTTGATCAATATTTATGGTTTCAAAATAATTTACAAAATGTTCAATTACAATTATTTAACTTACAAACAAAGAAAAGACAGCAAAATGGTCATTTATCTAGAGAGGATGATTTTATGTTAAATCAAATGTATACTACATCATTTAATGTGTCTCCATCCATTCCAAATTTTGTTGGGAACAATATGGGGTCCGCGGTAAACCCCGTACAAAACCAAACGTTGTCTACGCCACAACCACCTATCACGGAGAGACATACACCAAATTTACAAGAACAAATTCATTCTGAAGAACCACAACAAGATACAGAAATGATTAAACAGTTATCACCACAACAGAAATCAGAAGTAGGTGGTGATGAGGAAATACAACCGGGAGAAAAGTATTATCCAACTGTGGGTGAAATTAATAATTACGTAGATAAGAAATATGAACAACAAAAACAACAACAACAACAACAACAACAACAACAAAATATTGGTATGGATCCAATGAATCCGTCAATGACAACTTTAAAACAACATAAATCAAATAATCCTTTCCCAAAGATGAATTATGGCCTGGAGGATGCAAGAAGTATATATTCTGTTCAACAACCACAACAACAACCCATCTATACTCCAAACCAACCAGTACAAAATATTAGATATCCAAATCAAAATATTCAATATCCACAGCAAAATGGCCAATATCAAGCTATAGTGGCTCAACAACAACAACAACAGCAGCAGCAGCAACAGAAACAGCAACAGCAACAGCACAGTCCGCAATTACCCATAGTATCTCCTGTAGCTTCAACATTCCCAAAGCAATACCCTGCCATTATACCAGATGAAAACCCAGCAACAAATGTGACTATACCACCTCAAGTAGCAACAAGGCAATATATGACCTCTCCAACATCTTCTTCATCACCATCTTCTCATTCACCAATAATATTACCTCCACCTATCCCACCACATCCTTCAAAGAGACTTATTAACCAACATATAAATAAAGAATCTGAAACATTGGGTAAAATGGAACAATCAGTGGAAATATCACCACCACCACCAGAAATACCTCCACATCCAATTAATACTCATCTTGAAGATTCATTAATTGATTTATCATCTCCAGAGAAGGAACCATCAAAACGTCATTCGTTATCTAAGGACAGAAAGATAGATAATAATGAGTATCAACATTTAACTGCAGATGGTAAGAAAAACATTAAATCAAATACAAAAAGAAGTCACACCTCAAAGAATGCACATGCTAAAAGATTGATAAGTCCGCCTACCACAGAAAGTATAGAATTTGATTTGGAAGGTGTCAAGAGGAAATCATTAGATTTAAAATTACAAAGATTGTCTGTTGGATCTGGATTACAAGAAAGAGAATCACAATCAAATAATGGGCATTCTTCCGATGATGATGCAGAATCTATTACTGAGGCTAAAAAATCGTTTGAACAACAAAGATTATCTTTGGATCTCGAAAGGATCAATGACGAGGCTCTTCGTGATCAAAAGAAGAAACATGGATTATTTTCAAGACTAAGGAAGTGATACTGAAAATCCTATTAAACAATATCTTAGTACTCTTAATTTTATATACTATTCAGCATAACATTAACAAATTATTTAAATATACTTAATTTCATGCATTCAAGAAAGTGTTCCTGTTTACAATATTACATGGATGAATACCATATGAATGGACTTTGTATAGGTCCTTTTTTTCAACCCATACCATCTTTGATTAATTATGGGTATTGTTAAAATGCATAAGGCAAATATAGAAGTTTTTTAAGGAAAGACATACCATTCCGCCAAGTAACCACTAACCAGCAAGCCAGTCAGATTATGTGAGTAAAAATAAAGTAGGTAGCTAACTTTGGTATATGATATTATTTTGTATAAAAACACATATTGAACTTCTAAATACATTTACATTATATTCAAACTATTGGTAGAATTTCCTATTCATATCTTCTGTATAAAGGCATCTTTTAGAAATGATCCTTGTTTTAGTGTCAAAGAGTTGGCGACTATCAAATGAAATTCATATAACTATTTAAAATAGGCTAATAGGTATATAATAAGTTTATTTAACTATCTATATGGACCTGCATCTGAAAATCCATTTCTACCATATTTTAGAACAGATCGCCAATATCTCCTTTATAAGAAGCTGGAGGATGATCTGGTGATAAATCACCATCCATTAACCCTTCTCTGTAAAAACGTGCAATCTCCACTGGTTCACGTAAACATTCATTTAGTTGTTCTATATGCCCTAAGAATCCATCACCTAGCCTTTCAATGAGAAGTTTTTTATTGTAGGGGTTCAGTGACCTAAAAGACCCAATAGATATTTCAAGTTCTGCAATACATTCGTCCACATGACAGAATCTCTCACTTACCCTATGTTCTTCCTCCTCTCGTTGGAATTCCTGTTATACAATTTCAAACCGGGTCTCCTTCTTCTTCCCCTCTTTCTTGCACAACAAACTCCATACTCTCTGAATCATTGCTATCAGGTTCCACCAGTACAGCGTCAGTAGGATCAATAGCTTCAATATTTATAGGGTTGGGTGGATCTATACTAACATGCTCCATATCAATTTCCAATGAATGGCTATAATTTACCTCTTCGTCATTAGTTGACTGTACAATGTTGGAGCCCACAAATTTATTGACTATAAGTGAAAAATCTGTCCTAATATCACTAAAATATGATAATAAATCAAGCCTCGGTTTTGTTAATTTAGATATGGCATAATCTATCAAATGCTCACTGAAAAAATATTCACTAAATTTTTGTTTACCACAAGGACATACCCAGATATTCGATCCAAGATTATCTATATTATCAATATCTGGTATTTACTTGTTCAACAGCAATTTTGTGACTTCTCCTTGCATTTTTTTGGACCAGGAAGGGGCATATTTGACTCTTTCCATGGCAGCCATTGATTGTTTTGTTAAGTTGGATAATTTCAAATTAAATTTGCATTTAACAATTTGATCCAAAACATTGAAGACTGCATTGGTATCACCAAGCCCTGCAGATGTAAAAATACATTTATTAGGATGATCGTATATAAATTCAACAGCAAGGTATTGATCATTCATCTCTTTGGAATTCTTAAGTTCTAGTTGCAATTCTCTAATGTGCTTCAGATTTCCACTCTGTAACAACATTTTTGAAGTAGCAAAAGCATCATCATCTAGTATCCATGAAAGTGTCATATTTGAACACCAATGAGAACGAATCATATTGTGCTGAGCCATAAATCCTTTTAAACCTGGCTCTCCCTCGATTCTACTAAAAAGTTCCGTTAATTTGTGGCAGTGGGCGTTTTCAATAAAAGATTTCAATTCTTCAGGAAGTCTAACCTTTGGTTTTGTAGGATGATGAATGGAATGAGTAAATTCAATATTTAGATATCCATACAATGGGTTATATTTGATTACTAAAGATGAAGTACATTCATATATTTTATGGTAGGACAATCTCTTTGAGTGATTCTTTGCACCCTTTGAGTCTTGTTTGCATATATAGTTTTTATAAGTAAGAATTCTTCCCCTGTTAGCTCTGACATGGGATGCAGCAAAACTTAATCCGGTAATGTCCATAATCATTGTAATGATACTCTTAGTTAGTTTTTGGAACTGAACAGAAAAAGGTTTTGGATCATAACCAACTGACATAAAGGGAATTGCCGCAGTGATGTGATCAAATACTAAATTATTTGCACTAGCTTTAGATGATAATTCGGCGAAAAACCCAAAGATTTAAAATCAGCCTCGATAAAGTTATTAAAACGAGTCCTCCTTTGGGTAGTGGTTAGGGCATCGCATAGAACCAAAATATTATCAAGTTCAGTGAATTTTTTCTTCGGATTCACCATTATTTTAATTAATATAAAAGTTGGGTTAAAGGTTATCCATAACTTGGTTTGATTACTGGAATTCAATATGACCTAAATAGTGAATTGGGTGTAACAAATGTTAAACTGGGGGACTGAGTAATCAAGAAACGACAACGTCAAAGTGAAGTTGCAATTAAAAAATCGAAAACAAAACTTCGAACTTCTTTTTTTTTTAAATAAACTTTTTTTTTTGATCTTGAAGATTTCCTCTTTGGGTTTTCCATTGTTTTTTATTTCCCTTTTGGGATATGTAAATCAATCTATTGTTTTAGCTTAAAAACCGGGTAAACGTTTTTGTCTTAAATTTTGAATTTAAAGAACAAAGGGAGAATCAAATAAAGACATTTTGAGTCCAATGATTGGTGAAGTTGTGGTTGAATAACTTGTGTTGTTGCCTTTGTAAACAAAGAAATATAAATAGAATAATTATTACTTTGTGAAAATTCCTTTTTTGTTGCATGAGTTGGGCCCTATTTGATCTAATTTTAGTGTGATGTGGAGATTGGGAGTTAAACAATTACCCAAATATAATAACTATTTGCTTCAACCTTTGAAACAACAAGTCGGTATGGCTACTACTGTGAGTAACAACAATATGAATGCTGCAAATGAACCTTTGGTTCAGTACCAGGTCAAAGATACTGCTCGGTTGGTCATTTTAAATAGACCAGAGAAATTGAATGCTTTGAATACTCCAATGTGTAAATCAATGTTTGACACATTGAATGAATATTCAAAATCTGATTTAATTAATTTGATAATTATTAAATCTTCAAATTTTCCAAGATCACTATGTGCCGGTGGAGATGTTGCACAAGTCGCTAAGGATAATTTGACGGGCAATCTTAAACAAAGTACGGGCTTCTTCACTGCTGAATATTCTCTTAATTATTTATTAGCCACTTTTAATAAACCTATTGTATCTATTATGGATGGTATTACAATGGGAGGTGGTGTTGGTGTATCAATCCATTCTCCCTTCAGAGTTGCTAGTGAACATACTAAATGGGCAATGCCAGAGATGGATATTGGGTTTTTCCCAGATGTAGGGGTCACATTTGCTTTACCAAGATTATTAACCCTATCTAATTCAAAAAATCAAATGGCTTTATATCTTTGTCTTAGTGGAGATGTTATTAGTGGTGAAGATGCATATATTTTGGGATTAGCATCACATTATGTAGCCCATGATAATATGGCCAGATTAGAGGCTAGATTGGGTGAAATTGATGTCTTTCAAGGTGGAAAAGGTACAACTCTCAAGTATTTGAATGCAGATAATGAAGGGTTGTATGATATGATTAGTGATTCTATTATGGAATATGCAGAACCACGTTTCCCCACTGCTTATAAGTTTAAATTTAGTGATGACCAATTAACCGTTATTGAACAATGTTTTAACTTGGATAATATAACAAATATGGAAGATATTTTCCATAATTTACAAAATTTTGATAATGGATCCATTGAAGCTAGGAAATTTGCTACACAGGTAGAAGAAAGATTAAGAACCAAATCTTTAACTTCCATGGATGTTGCCATTAAATTACTCAAAGAAAATTCTAAAGATCATATTGAATCAGCTTTAAGAAGAGATTTATACTTGGCAGGAAATATGTGTTATAATGAATCAGATGTATCTGAATTTTCCAATGCTACTAAATTTAAATTAATAGATAAAGGAAAAACACCATTTCCATGGAAACATACTAGGTGTTTGACTGTAACAGAATTAAATTCTCTTTTTGCTACAAGACCTTCTATTCCCTTAGCTCTCTGGTCAAATAATATTAATTTAACATGGAAGGACTATCCATATCATTTGAAATATCAATTACCTACAGAACAACATATTGAAGAATATATAAATAAAAATTTAAAAGAATCACAGAATTTGGTAAAGGATACAATAAATTATTTCCTTAATGATAATAAGAATACTAAAGATAAGTTAGGTATTAAGTTACTTTGCCAAAATATAATTAGAAGAAGATATTCTAACCAAAAGTAAACAAGCAAAAGAACAAAATTGACATGATACTATATATTCATTTACCTGTAAATAAATTTGTTTAAATTAAATCGTAACATAATTACTTGCAATTAAAATCGACTAATATATATTTGCATTATATATAAGCTTAAACGAATAAATATTTAGTATGATGTGTTGATATATGCAGATGGGATGGGAGAGAGAAGGACTACAATTAGCATAATGAGCTTACTTTTGTAAAGCGGCTCTTCTCTTTCTAACACCTTCAGCTAATAATTCCAAGACATCTTCAGTAGTATCCCAACCGATACAAGCATCAGTAATGGAACAACCGTATTTAAGACCAGCACGGCCACCTTCTGGTGGGATATCTTGTCTACCTTCCACTAAATTGGATTCAATCATAACACCACATAAACTATTTTCACCAGCGACTAATTGATCATAAATGACCTTAGCAACTTTAGGTTGATTTCTGAAATCTTTATTACTGTTACCATGAGAACAATCAATCATAATTCTTCTCCTCTTACCTTCAGCATCTAATAAATTAGCCTTTAACATTTGTTCCTTAGCAGATTTAACTGATTCAGCATCGAAATTGGTACCCTTTGAACCACCTCTTAAGATAATGAAAGTGTCTTTGTTACCTTCTGTACCGACAATAGCAGTAACACCTGGTTTAGTAACAGATAAGAAATAATGTTCGTGTGCAGCAGCTCTCATAGCATCAATGGCGACTTGTAAACCACCATCAGTACCATTCTTGAAACCAATTGGGAAGGAAAGACCAGAAGCCAATTCTCTATGTAACTGTGATTCGGTAGTTCTAGCACCAATGGCACCTAAGGAAAAACAATCACTTAAGAATTGTGGAGAAATAGTATCTAACATTTCACCAGCAATTGGTAATTTTTCTACTAATTTAGTGAACATTTCTCTAGAGATTCTTAAACCTTTGTTAATTTGGAAAGAGTTATCGATATCTGGATCATTAATTAAACCTTTCCAACCGACTGTAGTTCTTGGTTTTTCTAAATAAGCTCTCATAATAATTAAAAGATCGCTGGATAATTTTTGAGAAATCTTTTGTAATCTATCACAGTATTCGTAAGCAGCTTGTGGGTCATGAATGGAACAAGGACCAATGACAATTACAAGACGATCATCTTCACCATTAAGAACGTTACAGATACCTTCTCTAGCTTCCACAATGTTTTTTTCACCTTGAGCAGAGATTGGGTATTCATGTTGTAAAAGATCAGGTGGAGTCAATGGATCGTAACCCTTGATTCTCCAGTCTTCTAGTCTTTTTCTGTCACCAGCGTGTTCGTTCTTGATAAACATTTCTTGTATATATATGTGTGTGTAAAAAGGGGGTTAATTTACCTTACTTTGGTTTAATATATTCTCTTATCTTTTTAACTAGCAAAATTATTAAAAGTTATAAAGACAAGGACAAGCACTAACGTCAAAAGAAAAGTTCAATATATATATGCCAACTCCCAAAAGAGAATAAAGTAGAAAAGGAGATGAAATCGAAAGATCCGTTACAGGCAATTGACTCATAAAATGAAGTTCTTCAATTGTCAATTAATAATTTTTCAGCTCCAGCTATAAAAGTGAAAAAAAAAAAAAAATGGCCTTATAATGAAATTAGTCACACATAACGGGTAGCACAATAGAAAAGCATAATAACAGAGGGCTCTAAAAAACAGAAGCTGCCAACTTCTGGGCGATGCCCTCAAAAGAATGTGGGGTGTTACTAATCAATCTGAGTCACAAGCCTTTGACGTTGGGTGTGGGACTGAGATTGGTCTTGTAATGGTATAATTATCATTAGGGTTCAGCTCAATTGCTTGTAATGATACAATTGGCCTTGTTACTGAACATATAATGATGTACTAAAGGGGCAAGAGCTAACTTGTATAGGGCTGGCGGTTAAAGTAAGTTAAACTATGTGTAGAGTTATCATAAATAAAGCGGCAGAGGTAAATGGTGTAGATGTAGATATCCGTTGAGTTAAGTTAAGAAAGAAAAAAATACAACCGAATAAGGAAGTATTTTCTATAATGAATTTGATTTTGTCTAATGCAGGATTCTCATTACAGTTTTACCTCCTGACGGTAAAAAACTAGTAGAGATATTGACGAAAGCGCTGATTATTTCATCTTCGGTCATAATCATTTTTAAAAAGGTCACTTAATATTAACCTTCTTTCAAGAGATAGACGTTATGTAGTCAGAGTAACAGAAGTAGCATAAGTTTAATCGAAATAGAAACAACAAATTGGCTCATAAAGCCTGGACTAGAGGCCTTCTTGTTGTGGATGGCTCTAACCATCTACCTATGATTCAAGAAAAAGAAAAGTGGTCATAATAAGATTAAAGAAAAAGAAACTTAGTTATAATAGAAAAAGAAAAGAAGATTGAGAAAAAGAAATATGAATCAATACTTACTGTCCTGTAAATAAATAATATATAAAGGCACTAGATTTAGCTGTTAAATCTATTGCTGTGTACATTACATACTTGATTATAGATTAAATAGATACACAATAAATAAAGAACAAGATGTCTCATACTGTGTCATTTGACTCTGCAATGATGAATGCTGAGTATATTAGATCTGTGCAATTACAGGTTATGAGCCCTGCTGTGCTAAGCGGAAACGCTATTCCAACTGTGCTTGTAGGTGCTA
>PPOL03000156.1:0-10316 GCA_003708905.3 Monosporozyma siamensis | reverse complement strand
TACCCCCATCATCCACAGCAAACCACCCACTCTCATTGGTACCGTCGCAAAGAATGGCTCTCCGGCACTGGGCAGCCTCAGAGGGTCCCAGTCCCCCAGTGGGTTTTTGGGTTTGGCCCCTAGCGACTAGTCGCAGCACAGCTCTTAATCAGCGTAAAGAACAACACTTATCCACTATCAATCACCACTCACCACAGTAACAAATATCACTCAATTCACCCTCAGTCACTCATGGAACACCACTTGGAAATTTCCTCTTGTCATTTCAGTTTCACGGGAACCACAACTTGTCTCAATCACATCAACATCTTTTCTCTGTCCACATAGATTAGTTTTCAGTACACTGTCTTGCCATTATTGGAAACGGTATTTATTTGTTCATTGTGTATGGGAACCACTGGATTAGTTTGTGTGTCTTGGAAGTGAAGTAAAGGTAGTGACACAAGCCAATATTCCTCTCTTTTTTGTACTTCTTTTTTTGTTTTTCATTTTGTGTCATTTTCTGATTTTTTTCTTAGTTGAAAAAAAGTCCGAAGAAAAGAGTGGACCCATTCAGTATTAAGAAGAAAAGGAAAGTACCAGTATTACGACAAGTACAATCTTGCAGAGACAAATACATTCCATTATATTATATATATATATATGTATGTACCTATCTTTCTATGTAGTTATATAGATACAGCAACTGTTAGTCTTGAATATTATCTTTATTATTACTATGAAAAAGTGGGTCACCAAGAAGCATTAGTGTACAAATCCATATCTATTGCAACTATTTGTAAGGTGTCGATTGTAAATATAGGGCTGAGGTAAAGAGTAAGCACCTAAAAATGTCATTAAATACGTTCAGTGCTGTATTAGCTACATTAAAATTATTTCTGATGATTTTTGATTTGGAATAGCTAGGGTTGACGGTGTAATTGCGTCTCAGTACCAACAAAAAGGTATGTTACTCACCTTCTCTTCCTTCTCATACCTTATGGCATATATGTGGTAGAATAATACTGTTATATAACTTGAAAAGGTGCTAATTCATTTGGGAAGTGAAAAAATTGAAGTATACTAAAATTGTTCTATTATATATTTAAGATAGAGTATTTTGCAAACAATATTATATGTTGGCTACTGGGACTCACTTGTATTGCTCACACATATACTGCTATGATATCTCCTGTTAATTCAGTTGGAAAAAAGTATCTAACGTAAAGTTACTTGTAGTAAATATCCCAACCACAAAATATTGGGTATCAGTCTAAATAAAGGGTTAAATAAGATCTACCTACCTTGCTTTCTGTATCTTGTATCCCCCATTTTGTTCTATAGCCAATGATTCATAAGTAAACTGGCCATTCTCGTAAATTTCGTATATTTGAAAAAGACTCAAGCAAAAAAAATTAACGAATTTACAAAATTCTACAGAGTAGTTCCTACCCCTACAACAAAGGCTCGAGAGACTATTTAAAGAAGTAGTTAATAACAGATCGGTGCTTCATTATTGTACTTAGAGAAACAACCTTACCTGCTCTTTTTTCTCCCAAGACAGTTGTCGAAATCAGTTTACGTATTAGAAGCGTTTAGAAAACATTACCAAAACAGCACCCAACTACATTTCATCAACGTATTAAGAAATAAACAACATTCAGTATGTTACGTCAACAAATAGTAATGTCATCAAGATTAATGAAACGTTTTTATGCAGATACTACTACTGCTGCTGCTGCCACTATTACAAACGGCTTAAAATTACATTTTGCTCTACCACATGAGACTTTATACAAGGATGCTCTAGTTACTCAAGTCAACCTTCCGGCTCAAAGCGGTCGAATTGGTATTCTTGCTAATCATATTCCAACTGTGGAGCAATTGAATCCAGGCCTAGTTGAAGTATTTGAAGATGGTAAAACTTCAAAGAAATATTTCATTTCAGGTGGATTTGCTACCATGCAGCCAAATTCCTTACTTTGTGTTACAGCAGTCGAGGCCTTTCCGTTAGAATCCTTTTCACAAGATAACATCAACCAGCTATTGAACAAAGCAAAAGAAAAAGCTGCGTCTCAAGATGGAAATGTTTCTGCTGTTGCTAAACTCCAAATCGACGTTCTAGAAGATCTTCAAAATGCATTGAAGTAATTAAAATAACAACACCTTTTAATAATGGTCCACTATCGCTTCTATATAAATATATATTCTATTCTATTTTTAAATTAGTAAATAAATCAACCTTTCTCATTTTCAATTAAGTCAAAATACGTACCCTAAAAGAACCATTATTTCCTCCAATAACTACACATTTTTCACCAATCATCTATTTATTTGAATAGAAACCAAGTCTCACCAAGATATATCTAGTGAAAATGGCTAGAATTTAGAGCTGAACGATATCACTATCTTAATATCCAACTTGTAGTGTTAGTTTATCAAGGCCTCACATTTTCCTGCCCTTGTATTCACCACCTTTTTGGCATTTCTTTACAATCTAACCTTATATATCATAGTAATCGGTATTCATAAGGAAGCTTAATTATTTCGTGTGCTGGTTGTCTGGACGCGTCTGCGTGCAACATACAATTTTTTTTCTATTTCATTTCCCCTTTGTTTTATTCCAACGCGTCGAAAAAAATATAAACAAAGCTGGATTGCAATGAATAAACATTTGATAAAAAGTCTTCTCGAAGAAACTTTTGATACTTAATCCACCACAAAAACCCCAATTGCCATCGCTCGTTGCTTTATATTGCTTCACATTTATTTTTGCTATCGTATCATTTAACGCATTTTGCTATTATCGACTAAAACATTTAAAAACATAGTTGCTATTGCATTTTTTTATCACAAATCTACCAATATCAAAACAAAATGACCGTTGAACCAACTAACATAATGCTTAATATTGCAACCAGTACTGGTCCTTTGGCTCAGATTTGGCTTGCATCTAATATGTCAAATGTGTCGAGGAATTCTGCATTACAAACCAGTGTGCCTGAATCAGTTCAAGAAATTGCTAAAGTAGCAGGTTGTGATTTAGAAGTTCACAGGTCACCTAACCTAGATGATCATCACGAATTAGCCACTGGTGATTATATTACTTTACGTACCTCAGGTGAATTATTACATGGTGTTGTTCGTGTTTACTCCAAACAAGCAGGCTTTCTTTTATCTGATATTAAAGATGCATTGACTAAAATTAGTTCACTTTTCAAAACATCTTCTAAAATTAATGTTACTTTAGGTAAGGGCAATACTATCTCCAAGATTGATCAGTTAATTTTAGAAGATACTGTCACCGAAAGAGAAGTTCTTCTTTTACCAGATTTAGATTTTTTAAATGAAGACATCTCTCACATGGGGGGTCTTTCAAATCAAATTGAATCCATGGATCGTCAAGTTCAAGGTGCTACCACTGCAGCAGACAAACATCAACCTTTTGATATGCTCATTGAAATTGGGAGAAATTTTAATCCTATTGAAAATATATCGGTTAACAACTCCTCGGCTTTAGATCTTGATTTTGATATTAATGAAGATGATAGTCCTGATGACGTTTCTCATAATAAATCATCATGGATTGAAGGGACTCAAAATACTCTTGCAACAAAGGAAAATTCTGAAATCAATATTAATAATCAGAATGATGAAGATATTAATCACAACGATGCTGATTGGAACTTAGATTTTGGAAATGGTGAGGACCATCATATTGGAAGTGATATATCTCATGGTTCTATTGAGTTAGGAAGAAGAGCAGAATCAGTGGATATACATGAACCCACAGATTTTGGTTTCGATTTAGAAATTGAAAAGGAACAACCAGAATTTCAAATAGAGTCTCATAATGTAGTGGGCAGTCTCCAAGAAAGCCAAGAAAAGAGGAAAACTAATAAAACTAAAAACCCAGCTTTTAAGCATACTATTCCAGTTGAAATTGATTCTGTTCAAGAATTGACAAATGAACAATTGAATGATGAAACCGATACCATTGTATCCAACGAAATTGCACTAAAGAAACAGCCAATAATAAAGCTAACTCAGAAGAGACTGTGGGCACAAATGAATCATAGCTTATATTGTATTCCAAATATTATCTCTACTACTTACCTAGATTACAGACAACTAAAGAAACCTAGAATTGATAATGCTGAAAACATTAATGCTGAAGAACCTGAATTTAACGTCTCTTTTGGATTTGATTCTTTAGATGTAGAAGATAATAATGACATTGTGGAACCACAGCAGCTTCCATTAATGGAGTTAGATAACCATACTGAGGAAGGAATTGATTTAGAGCAAACACAAAATATCGACGGGTTGCACTCAAGTCCATCTAAAAGTGACACATTTAGCCAGTCATTAGGAGAAGAAGAAAATCATGTTAGATTATCAACCGGGGAGATCGTGACCAACACAGCTATGGAACTTGCTTATATTTTAAAGGAACAAAGTAACAACGTGACAACATTTACTGATTTGATAAAGCAACAACATGCCTCAAGTTATGATTCTGTTAGCAATGTTTCTAAAAAGGAAGCAAGTGCATGCTTTTTTGATATGTTGTCATTAGCCACAACTGGTTGTCTAGAGATAAGCCAAGATCACTCTTTTAAGGAAATTAATTTAGTAACTAACAAATCGTTGTCTGAAAAATTCGTTGCTGCATGAACCTGGATGGAATTCTATTGTCATAAAGAGTTAATTGCTTGGTCAGAGCACATTGGAATGATTTTACAAGCCAAAATCTTATATGTTATGGCTTCGTAAGCCCAACTAATATACAAATCCGGACGTTTAGCTTTTGTTCGCACGTTATAGTGTGTTCAAAAATTTATAGCCACTTTTCCTTCCATCTCTTTTTTGTCTACAACGGAAGTGCCTGATGAAGAAGCGTTTAATATAAATAGTACTAAGTAAATAACTGTAACTCGTCGTTCGTGCATCGGCCCTGTCCAATAAAACATAAATACAATATGATATATAGATGTCTTATTTAGTTGTATAAAAATATAAACATTTTAATTCGACTTTCAGTTGATTGAAAAGACGACTAGTCTCATTACCCTTGGACAAAAAAACGCCTTAAGCACCTACCTAATTTAAAACCAGAAGGTAAATATTCTAGACCTAGTTTCTGTAACAGATGTTATTTCCGGTTTTCTTATATCGGCATTTTGTAAGATGTGAGCTCGAGTATCGAGCGGAACGCCACCGCAACTATTTATATATAAGCGGTAAATAACTTAGATATACGTTATGTTGCCCATCTATAGAACAATAACAATCCTTTACAATATTATAACCCCACGTAATAGGTCTTCATCTATTACAGTTTCCTCGAAGTCGTATTAAAAATACTAGTTTTTATGATTTTTAGGTTAAAAAAAAATAACGACAACTGCAGGACTCGAACCTGCGCGGGCAGAGCCCAAAAGATTTCTAATCTTTCGCCTTAACCACTCGGCCAAGTTGCCATTCGTTAAAAGCGCTTGAGATCGATTTATTTTATAGGATTAATTTTATCATGATTTTTATAGCTATACGAAGCTAGCGTTAAGTTATAACTTTTATTATGATATTTTCTTAAAGAACTGATTTAGATCTATCCATAAGTGTTTTTAAATTCAACAAAGGTTAAAAAATGAAAGAATTAGAATCAGAGTTAGAGATGACTACAATTAGATGAATTTCAAGAAAAAGAAAAGAAAAGAGAATGAAAGATATTTTTGTTGGAACTCGGAACCTTCAGCGTCCGTAATAATGGTCATTGCTTGCTTTTTACTAGATCTCTGATGTATTATATCTATATGATATATAACTTATCTATGTATATTATTAATCTTAAATCTTGATATAGTTTTATCTTACAAATTTTCACCAAAACTAAAGTGCGTGATTGGACACCCATACATCACACTACAAGTTAGGAAAGGTATGATTAATCAAGTTATAATGAAAATGATAGTGAATGACTAGTATCTTCCAACAATTATGTTTTGTCTATTGTATGAGAAGCCGTGTACGGAGAGTTAAATTTTGTTGAAGGTTAATTTTTGAATTATATATAAAGAAAGAAAATCTTCGAAGTTGACGAACTTCTAATATTCTTCTACTTTTGTTATTTTAGTTATTTTAGTTATTTTAGTTATTTTAGTTATTTTAGTTATTTTAGTTACTTTAGCTATTTTAGTTACTTTAGCTATTTCCTTTATAAAAGATAGAGAACAGTTATAGAACTAGTTAGAGCTAGATTTAGATAAATAATTAGTTAGAGAAATAGCTAGCTATAGCTAGATGATTAGCTTAGAATTAGATTATCATTAAATTAATATTTATATCATGTTTTGTGTTTGACTCGTGATCAGTTAAGCGCTATATAAACCATTTTTACCCTTCAAAGTGCTAACCATTTGGGTCCATTAAAAGGAACCTTTTTAATCATGTGATTATAACATATTATTTTAAATTTGTAGAAACAAAGAGATATGGGCACCTGACGCTAGAATACTTACCGCGTTTTAAGAGAATGTAGCAATTAAATGTATTTACTATCTAAAAACCATTTATATAAGACGACATCAAAATAAAAAAAGTTACCAAAACCTGGGTTTTCCAGGTTATTTGTGTTTTAAGAAAGGAATTTGATAGAGGCTAAAAATACCAAGAGTTTTATAGTCTTTACTCTTTAAGAACTTGTGAGTGATCTCTTTAAGTTTTTCAAACTCTATTCAGATAGTAGTAATAAGATGGCAAGAAGTTAGTAGAAACCGCAAAAAAATAAAAAATAAAAAACAAATTTGTTCTTCAATTCAATTCTTTTTGAAGTACGGGTAGTTTTGTAAAATAACTACTACGAGAAGTCAAATTCCTAGATACAAAAAGAGCACATAACAAAGGAACCCCTCAAAAAGCAAGAAATTTTAAGAAAAGATTGTAAATGGCCCAATTTGCCTGTCATCTGCGTGGTAATCACCAAGAAAAAAAAAAATAAAAAAAGAGATGGATTAAAAAGTTTAGGTTTTAATTAAGTTCAACCTTAAGTGTTTCTATAGCGTATAGAAAACTAAGACAAATAGCTATTACGACATTAAAAAAAATTGCAACTTTAGGTTATTTTAATGTAGCTTAAACCTAAGAAATGCTTCATTAATAGGGTTCAACCATTGTCTGTGTTTTTTATTAGAAGAAGGAAACACCAAAAACAACAATACAACGGGCATGTGGGATCTTGTAAGCATGAAAACTTAATTCCAAGGGAATCAAAGTAAAAAACTACTTTTTATAGGTTTGATAGAAGGTTTAATATTCACTAGATATCTTAGGCAAACAAATATGTTGGTATTCACTTTAGCTCAGTATGGATTGAATACCAATCTCATTTATTACCCATTCGGGTATAAATTAGCTAAACCTGTCCTATTAAGCTAATTTACTAACATACACTTGTTACTTTTCTTGGGACATTTTTATTTCTGTAGAATTTGTATTGGGGTCTTATAAAACATTTCCACATAAAAAGAAAGAAAAGCATTTATTATACTCCACTAACCCTTACACCACTATTTTTAAATTTAACCAAAGGAAAGTAAACAGTTGGTTATGTTACACAAATTTGAAAGGTAAGGAAAATAATAGCCATCATTTTTTGTATGTAAACAAGCGGTGAAAAAAAAACTTGCAACCCTAAACTGAAACGTTTGAAACCATCCATTTAAAAATTACCTAAGTCATACCAAAGCGTTACCTACCTCATAGGAAACATTTTAGTCTCATTACGAATTTTAAATAGTAACAACAAAATTTGCTCAAGCAAATTCTACTTGTCTTGTGTTTTTGATATCATAGACTTGCTGCTATTTCAAAAAAAAGGTAACAATCAGATGGTATGTGTTATTATTTTTCATGCTGAAATATGGTCCCCAAAATGATCTTAAGGCTTCTTTTAAAATTTAAAGTTAATATACATTACATAAATTAGATGACATAAAAAATTACCCCTAAAAGAATGGTTGGATGAGTTCTTCAACATAATCCCAAAACACTAGATCAGTTCCATTTCTCATCCCAGCCTTCACATCTTCACGAGGGTCATGAATTTCACCAAATGGGCAAATATAAGCACCTTGATCTCTTGAATTTAAGTGTGGATATAAGGCACCATATAGTTCAGAATATGCACCGTACTTACCATCCCACATTAATCTACTGAAGAGAGTCTTTTGGATCCAGGACCAATCTCTCTGTAAATCGGTATTCAAGTTACCTGGATAACATGAGGTAGAAACACAACCGATTTCATCAATTATTTTTTTATTTCTAGTAGCCCATGCGCTAGCTTGGAAAATGTTAGCAGCTTTACTTTGTCCATATAAAACGTGAGCTGCTGGTCTTTGTTCGATCGGAATACCCTCGAAAGTTGGATTATCCCAAAAGATACCATATTCTTTTGGTCCCAATAAATGAGCACCAGAGGAAACCCAAACAATTCTCTTCAAATCTGAATCTTTTTTTAAGAACAGAGGATCTAAGAAATGTTGTAATAATTGTGGACCCAAAACATTGGTTTGAAACATTAACTCGTAACCTTGTTCAGAGGTTAAATTATTATAAGAAGCCATCAACCCTGCATTATGAATGATAATATTGATCGGTTGATCCTTTACCAATTCTTTAATTTCCTGAGCAGCACCCTTAATTAATGTTAAGTCACAATAATCACACCCACTAGCAACTGATAGAGACCCTTTAGATTCCGGAAATTCTTTCATAATCTCTTGCTGAGCAGCAATACCTTTAGATTCAGTTCTAACAACCATAATTACGTTACAATTTTTGCTGTACAATTGCTTTACAGTTTTCAAACCAATACCTGTATTGGAGCCAGTAACAATGGCAGTTTTACCAGTTAAATCTGGGTAATCATCAGGGGTAAAAACTGGTTTACTGGGGCGAAACCCGTAATAAACTTCATATAATAGTCTTAACCTGCTATAAGATGGAGCTGGTTCAGTTGGTTTAACCATTTTTACTTAACTATTTCTGTTTAAACGTTTGTGGATAGGTACAGAAGAAATTGTGTATTGTTACTTTTTACCTGTTATCTTTCGAGAAGTAAAAAAAGATATTAAAAAAGGCACTTCAAGGTTTGAAATACTTTTTTTGATTTATTGAAAGCAAGGATCTTTTATAAAAAATTTGTGTGGCAAAAGGAGCAAAGTGGAGGTATCCTTTTCATTCTCCAATCGAGAATCTCGCTGTGTTTTTTTCCCAACTTTTTGATTTTTTTTAACAGACTTTCGGCCGAACATTCTTCGGCCGGGAATACCATAAATAGAAATTTCTACCGAGCAAGGTCCGACGTTTGGTTTTCCGTGGAAGTCTTCCGTGGGTGATTCACTATTACACTGCTACAGTTCTTCTTAAATGTTTCTTTCCTCGGAACAAGAAACTTATTCAGGTCATACGGTTGGTTGTATTAAGAAGCAGCAGTAAACTTCCACAATGGAATCCTGGAAAGAAGAGATCACTTTTATTAGCTTTTCGAGTAAGATATTGGTGAATTAAACTACAAGCAGCATGTTATGATGTAAAATAAGGATTTCATTTTGTTTTCAGTAAGCAAATGTAGGGAAAACCTTTCAACCTTGAATGAAAGGTTTGAAATTATTTTCTATTACATATACTATTTCCATACTTAATTGCCAATACAATTTGATTATTGCCAAATCGGTTAAAAACACCTTCATACTCGTATTTATATATGGTGAACTAACTATATTAAAGAAAAAAAAAGTGCACCGAAAGTTAAATATTAAATCTGCTTCACAAGTATTCACGTTAACGATAGCTACTGTAATATTCCCGGAGCATGTAGCCTATCTAAGGGTTTCTCTTCCAAACTATAAGCTGAATAATTTTTAACTGACAAAAAAATAACGACAACTGCAGGACTCGAACCTGCGCGGGCAGAGCCCAAAAGATTTCTAATCTTTCGCCTTAACCACTCGGCCAAGTTGCCATTCGTTGAAAATGTTGTAGGTTGAACTGGCTTATAAGTAAACTTAAGTAAAATAGAAATAGATCAATAACTAACGGGTAAGTACAGACCTGTGTACTAAACTAAGTGTAAATAGTTATTAATGACAGTACGTGTCAATGAATAACCAACCAACTAAATAGACTTGAGATTATAAGTTAAACGACGAAGATAGAACGACTGGTTCTTGTTTAACTTAACACGATAAAATTTAGAACAACTAGTTCTTAACGGGATTAATTATACAATAGAACAACTAGTTCTTTCCTGATTATATAATTAATGTCAACGG
>PPOL03000155.1:0-10421 GCA_003708905.3 Monosporozyma siamensis | reverse complement strand
TCTTGGAAGTGAAGTAAAGGTAGTGACACAAGCTAATATTCCTCTCTTTTTTGTACTTCTTTTTCTTTTTCATTTTGTGTCATTTTCTGATTGTTTTTTCTTAGTTGAAAAAAAGTCCGAAGAGAAAAGTGACCCGTGAAGTAGAAGGTGGCAGAACATAAGCAAGAGAAGAGTGGTGGGTGGGGTAGTGTTACACTCCTCAAATTGCTGTGGGTGTTGCGCATAAGGGTAAAATATTTATGAGGTCCTATTCCCAATTTCTTTGTATTTTTAAGAATTATTGAGTAAGGTAAGAAAGGAATCCAGCTATATACATTTTTCTGCTTTAATTTATACTAAGCTTGGTTTATAAAATGAAATACAATGTTGAAAAAGAATATCTTAGAGTAAAATAAGGTGATTGATGTATTTTAATTCTATACCAGTTCCAATTGTATGTGGTCCTCCTAAAATGTTTGCCTTGAAGATTTATTTTTGGTGCGATAATAAAATTGGGCTTTAAAGACCGATGCCCTATGGGTCTAAAAAAAACTACCATATATATATGATTAAGAGGATAACGATTCTCACCTTTTCTTGTATGTTCCTGCTTGGTTTCCGGTATTCATTAACATAGAAAGCGATGGGCCTAAGTTACTCTTTTTTAAATTTAAAATCCAGTAAATTAGATCTGTAAAAAAAGAGTGTTTATATTTTTGAATATGGTCAGGAAAGGTGAGTTTACTAGTATCCTTTGACCTAGTATATTTAACTTGTTTTACAGTTGTTAATCCTGGTAAAGAGCAACACTCCTCCACTACCAATCAGTCACTTTATACTTAAATTTTATAATAGAATATTTTCATTGAATATACTACAACTTAAGTTTAAACCTACCTTTTAATAAACCCCATTATGATGTTATATGAATTGATGTTCATTACTAACAGTTATTGGAAAAGAAACTGAGAATCTACACCATTTCCAAAGCCTTTGTATAAAATTAAAATATATTGTCAAAAGAAACACCCTTACAAAAGGAAAACCTTATCCTCACCTCACCACCCATCCCCACTATTTACGATAAGGTAATAAAAAAAAAGAGAAGAAATTAACCAATGCTAAATTAGTCTACAATATTTCTGACCAAAAACAAAAAGTAAAAACAAAATAAAAAAAGGACAAAAAGATATCAATTCCATATCAATACCACTATTATACATTATAAAGAAAAAGACCAAATAATGAATATGCCGGATATATATGGTAATTATTCTACTGGAACAGAAATTATTTTTTTTACCACACCTCCATTGAATCAACCTTCCAGTAAAACTAATGTCACTAGTATAAATGGGGATAAGAGAAGAAAGATACGGGAGGATACATTTTTACCATTTATACCCAAAATAACATTACTTAAAGGGGAAGTTAAATTTGAAGATGATAATGATAATGATACAACCATTTTTAAAGATCATGGGACAGACTTACTTCAAAAATAGGCATCTTTAATAATTAATAAATATTGGGATGTGGCTGGACAATTAAAGATATCAAATGAAGGTTTAGAAAATATTCACTATTTACCTTCAAGAAATCAGTGCAAATTATCTTACAATTGGATGGAAAGATTTGTTCCTGATACTGAGGTTCCAATGAATTTAATACAGTTAAATTTTTCCCATAATTCATTGAGTGAAAAGTTTTTACAAAAGGACACCAGACAATACCATGAAAACATGAAAGAACAAGTTTATAATACTGTGAATTTACTTGATCTTTCATATAATCAATTTAAGAAAGGTTTATCTTGGGAAAATGAATTTCTAAATTTGCTACTTGTCTAATCATGAGATTACATCATTGAATGGATTGTCCACTATTTGTAGGATCAAACAGTTGAATCTTAGTAGGAATCACATCAGAGGGGTAATATATTTTAAAGATTTGATTAATGATGAGATGGATATGGTTGGAAACAAATTAAATATCTTGATTTAAGTTGTAATCAAATTATCCACATAAAAAAAGCAACATATTTTAAAGAACTTAAACGTTAATAATAATCCATTGGGGACAATTATGTCCACTCATTATTTGATTAAAATGCCCAATTTAATAGTTTTACAAATAATAACAAATGTGTTCCATTTCATTGGTATTAACTCACAAAGACAATTTCTACCATTCCTCAATTTACAAGAGTTGGATATATCATGTTACAATGGGATGAAGAATTCAGATTTTGTTTTACCTCCAAAATTAATCAACCAATCCCATGGATAATGATTTGATTTTCATGGGATAAGATACCTGGATCGTTGCACATGTTAGAAATTAACTGCATTGAGGGGTTAATAGAATTACCAAACGATTCGAGATCAAATTCGCGTTTTTACAAGAAATAAATATTTGTCATAATGATTTACTTAGTTGGACCAATTTAATTTGTTTTTTTACCCTTTATTCATTTAAGGATAATAAGATTAGATGGGAATGATCCATTGTTGATGAAGAATGGAGATGTGAACCGAAAACGATTGGAACCAGAACTTAACAGTTATTGGCCATACCATGTTTGGAACACAGACCAATATACAACTCACTAAGCAGGCGTTCGAGGAAAACTCCGCGATTTGCTAGAAACAGCCGCTTTTCTAATAAAATAAAAAGTTGGGCTTTATTTTAATACAACTAATAATTAGATGTATTTACTAAATTTACAAAGAATTTAGTTATACATTTTAATTCAATTCTTCTTTATAGCAGGGAAATATTACCCATGTATATAAAGTTAAAAATGTAACTTGGAATTCCTTTAGCACGTATCACCAACTTTACAAATTACCTTATACGTAAATTGTAGCAGAGTGGTTAATATACCACAATTTAACTAGAAACATAATTCGTTTTCTAAAAGAGATATGACGTTATAAAAATTGATGTTCATTACAAACCGTTATAGAAAAGACACTGAACAAATACGTCATATCCAAAAAAAATTAAAAAAAATTCAGTCACAAGAAACATCAATTGAAAAGAAAACTCTTAACGCCATCATCACGACAAGGCAATAAAAAAAAAAAAAGATAAGAAATCATTCAATGTTCAAGTAATCTCCACTATATCTGTTCAAGATCCAAAATGTCAAGACGCTAAAAAGGACAATGTCTTTTGCGCCGCCCAAAAAGTTTAGATCGCAAACTTTAGATCAAGGATCTCCAAGAGGAACGAAAAAAAAACAGGTCGAAAATGAGGAGCAAAACCGACTGCAAAAAGAAAAGAAGAGGCGAGGCCCGCGGAAACAGCGCTTTCCAACGTGGGAAAATCCACACTACGTCACAGATTTTGCGGAACGGGGAGATCCCGCGCGGCGGAAGCCGCCGTTTTGTAGCAGCCGTGCTTTGACAAAACGTTCCGCTGCCAGCAAGAAAGAGGAGAGAAAGTGGCAATAGGAGAGCACAACAGAAGAATGAGGAGGGAAAGTCCTTTTGTGTGTTTAAGTATGTAGAGAGAAAGAGAGGTATATAAATAGTGGTGGTTTCTGTTGCCCCCAAATTATATAAATAAACAACGCAGGGAGAGAGGGTCTTCATTCACAGAACCGTGCGTGTGGTGGCCCCAACCGCAAGAGCATGTGTTGCAAAAGTAATTAACAACAACAAAACCACCCTCTTCTCCTACACTGGAACTATGTTGTATTGAACGGCGTTGTTATCACCCTCTTCACGGCTGATCGGTGCTGTGTTTTTGTCTACAATTCCACTTTTTTGCCTGTGCAAATTCCAACGACGGTAATAAGAATTTCCCACATTGAGCATTCCAATCTTAAAGAGGGAAAAAAAAACGGTGTCCGCCGCCGGCTCTTAATCTGACAAATATCAAAATTGTTATGATAACCAACAATACGCAGTGATACCTTTCCTCGAACACTCTTTTCTTTTTCATGACTATTCCTCTTTTATTATTGTTAGTACAGGGTCCAATCATCACACACATATATATATATATATATATATGGATACCCCGTCTCTGTGTTTTTACCCATCTCCCCCCCTGTAGATCTTTATACAAGCTGGCTTTTTACTCTCTCCCCTTTGCTTTCTTCTTGACTTGTCTAATGTAGAATAGTCATACACACACACACACATAGCATCATGACATCTCAAGTAAATACAGATGAAGAAAGTATTAACTCTTTATTCGAACATGATGCACCAACTACAATTCACGACACAGATGTAGATGATTTAAGTGAAAATAAGAGATTCATCTCATCAACAACTCCCCTGGGACAAATTAGATCGAATGATTCATTACAAAGAATTTATACCTCGGGTACAAATAATGAATATATTTATATAGGTAGACAAAAATTCTTAAGAAATGATCTTATTGATGCATTTGGTGGGACTTTAAACCCTGGGTTATCTGCTCCATCAACACATAAATTTGCCAATCCGGCACCTTTAGGGTTATCCGGGTTCGGATTGACCACATTTGTGTTATCAATGTTTAATGCGGGGGCACAAGGTATTGAAACACCAAATGTTATTGTTGGGTTAGCCATATTTTATGGTGGATTAGTACAATTAATTGCTGGCATTTGGGAAATTGCATTAGAGAATACATTTGGTGGGACTGCATTATGTTCATTTGGTGGATTTTGGCTTTCATTTGGTTCTGTTTATATCCCATGGTTTGGTATTCAAGATGCATATAAGGATAACCCTGAAGAATTGGCTAATGCATTGGGTATTTTCTTATTAGGTTGGTCAATTTTCACATATGGGTTATGTCTATGTACAATGAAATCTACGTTAATGTTATTTTCATTATATTTTTTCCTTGCGTTAACGTTTTTGTTATTATCAATTGCACAATTTACTCAAAATGGTAATGTTAATAAAGCTGGTGGTGTCGTGGGTGTTATTGTATCATTTATTGCATGGTATTTAGCTTATGCTGGGATTGCTACAAAACATAATTCATATCTTACTGTTCATACTTTACCATTACCTACAAATGAAAGAACCATTCTTGATTTTAATTAACCCGCTATATATACTCATCCATAAATTAATAAATAAATAATATTCAACAAAATAAAGAAAGATTAATAATAATTGTGTATAAAAAATGTATGTATAATATGTATATCATTTCTTTAAAGCAAAGATTAAAGCGACTCTACTTGGAATATAAATTTCAATAAAATTTCTTCTATTATTCCATTCTAAATCTGTTGTATAAAATTCACCAGATTCATCAATTCTATTTTGTCCACCAAGATTTTCACGATCAGAATTTAATACAATTTGATAAGTACCAGCTTGATCAACACCAATTCTGTAATTCGTGAAACTTTCAGTTGGATGGAAATTGAATACAAATAATAATCCATTTCTTTCAAATGCAATAATTTTATCAACTTCATGTTTTAATGACACATAAGCTTGTGGAGTATTTAACCATTGATATTTTTGTTCACATAATTGCATTGATCTATCAAATTCATTTAAAAATTTATAACGTAAAAGATCATCATCCACTAAATTAAATTGTCTACGAGCATAATGATATGATTCACCATTATTAACATTAGGGAAATCTAACCATTCTGGATGACCAAATTCATTACCTTCAAAATTTAAGTATGCTTCACCACCAAGTGCATGTGTAAGTAATCTAATCATCTTATGTAATGCAATACCACGATCAATAATAATAGATGGAGGTTTTAATACAGTCATATCAGTATACATGGCAGCATCCATTAACCAAAAGGCTAAAGTTTTATCACCCACTAGAGCTTGATCATGAGATTCAGCATAAGCAACAACTTTTTCACCATATCTTCTATTTGTTAAAGTAAAGACAATATTAGCTAAATCCCATTCATCATCAGATTTTTCTTTTAATAATTTAATCCACATATCAGGTAAAGCCATAGCCAATCTATAATCAAACCCAGCACCACCCATATGACGTGGTAGACATAAAGTTGGATAACCAGAGACATCTTCAGCAATTGTCACAGCAGATTTAGGTAATAATTCATGAACTAAATCATTAGCTAACATTAAATAAGCTAAAGCTTCATGATCCACAGCAGATCTTTCCTTTGATAAATATTCATCATAATCACCACTAAAAGCACCACCAGCACCAACACCATGATGTAAATAAAGCATTGATGTAACACCATCAAATCTGAACCCGTCAAATTGATAAGCATCGATATAAAAGGCTAAATTGGCTAAAAGGAATCTTTGAACTTCAAAATGTCCATAATTAAATAAACGTGAATCCCATAATGGATGTTCACCACGACCAGATGCTAAAGAATGGAAATATTGATGATCAGATCCATCAAACATATTTAACCCATCTTGAACATTTTTGGAAGCATGAGAATGAACCACATCTAATAATACCAAGATCCCCATTCCGTGAGCAGTATCAATTAATTCTTTTAAATCTTCTGGAGTACCAAATCTAGAAGAAATGGCGAAAAAATTTGTCACTTGATAACCAAAAGAGGCATAATAAGCATGTTCCATAATAGCCATTAATTGAATAGCATCATAACCTAAATATTTAATTCTTGGTAATACATTTTGAGTAAATTCTTTATATGTAGCCACTTTTGGTTCAGGAGAAGAAATACCAATATGAGCTTCATAAATACGTAAAGAATCAGTTTTTTCATTGAAAATTGGTCTCTTATTTTGGAATTGATATTTTTCTTGTGGGTTCCAAAATCTAGCTTCATAACCTGGACCATAAATTTTAGCATCTTCCTTTGTTGGTTGAGTGGCTCTAGTGATCCAAGCTGGAATTCTATAAATTTTATTCCCATCTTGAGATTGAAACATAATTTTAATCTTTGAATCATGTGGGATGGCATAATCACCGCCAGCGGTGGGAGGTAAAGTGATGGAGAAATTACCGAATTGATCTTTATCTTTCAATTCATGAGAAGTTTCATTCCAATTATTAAATTCACCAATTAAGAAAGCTCTATGAGCATTTGGAGCCCATTCCTTGTATCTAATTTCCTTGGTAATTGGATCAGCATGTAAACCATAGGACTTATATGAATCTCTAGCAAATTTAGATAAAGATTGTTCTTCACCGTTTGGTGTAGCATGTTTAATATCATAAAGATATTTATCAGCCAAAAATCTTCTTTCAGATAAGACTTGAGCGTAAGGCTTTAACCATGGATCGAACTCCACACATTCTTTAACGTTTTCTGGGATGTTGTACATTCTTGACGTTGTTATATTGGGGGGGTGCAAAAGAGGGAATAGACAGAAAGAAGCACCGAGAGTTGAATAGGATAAATCTTGGGCCTTTATATGAGTTGGGAAAGTGGGTAAAAGGCAACCAGATTAGAGCAAAAAAGGGCGGTGGCCCCACTGCGTGCCCCACTGCGGGCCCCACCCGAGATCAAAACAGCGGAACAATGGGCGGGCCCCCTTTTTGCCGAATGCGGAAACCGCCCGGGCATTGTTTGCTGCGTTTTGCCGCCTGTTTTTTGTGTTTTTTTGACAGCGGGCGACTTTAAAATCGTACGGTTTCGGAGACAATAGCCTTCATAAGAGTTACGTGGTGTTTGTTTGTGGTGCTGGACTGCTGCATGCTGAGGGCTGTTGCTGTGTGGTAGGTAAGAGAGTTAGGCGTTGGTGGTTGCTGCTGCTGCTGTGTGGAAGGAAGTGGGGTCAGGGGTGGAGTCAGTCCGCTGCTGTGCTTAGAGCTATAAATAAATGAATATATACTTTATATAGAGGGTGTTGAGTCATGTGAAGGAGTAGTGGGCGGAAGTACATCAGTCCATGCCACTGTCGCTGTCTGATAAGTCACTCAAGTCACTCAAGGACTCGTCACTTAATATACTCCCACCATCACTTAATCCATCCTCTTCTTCTTCTTCATCTTCTTCTATTTCTTCATCCTCTTCCCCCGTACTCTCCTCACCGCCACTACCAAATTGAGACTCATATTTCTTCTCGGTGGCATACTTTGATATATACTCCTTTATCTTCTCCTCATACAACTTCTTATCTCTTAATTGTAATGTTGCAGCTTCATTATTTAATGGATCACTGCCATTAGGCTCCTTTAATAATCCCGGTATCATCCATTCTACAATATTTAATAAATCATACAAGGGTGACCATGTACTATTAATTACATCTAAACATATCGAACCCGATGCAACATCAATATTTGGATGGAATATCTTATTAACAAATCCAATACTGGGCGATTTATATGGATAATTATCAGGTAATTCAACATGTAATCTCCAGACACCATCTGAATATGGTGTATCTTTGGGTCCATAAAATTTTATATAAAATTCTTGCATATTATCATTAATTAATTCAACTTCATGATCACTCATTAATAATTTCATTACATCTGTTTCAATACGTCTTTTAGAATTATTACTCATTTTGAACTTTTGAACTTTTGAACTTTTGTACTTTTGAACTTTTTTGTATTGTTACTTTTCCCCTCTACTCGATCTTTATCACTTCTTTTATATATATTTGATCTTCTCCTCTTTATACCACCCACCTTTCAATTCTTTTTTCTTTCCTACCCTCTCACAAATCAAAAAATCGATAAAGAGGGTTAAAATAAAGGTTACCCGGCTTTCAAGTTTTCTTTTATCTATATACGTCACAGGGTAATGTCTATACTTATTCTAAACTTATTAGTAAAGAGTTAACCTCTATTTACATATCAACTTTTCAAACCTTCCATTATCTTTTTTACTTATCAAATTAAAACTTTCGTAGTTTTATTTTAAATGATTTCCGTATAAACATAGGGTTTTAAAGGATTTAATCACAATTTTAGTTTTTTAAGATTAAAATAACATTGGATAGAAACTTAAAAGTTTGAAAATAGATGGATTCCCCACTATTTTAAGGTAACATTGTTAAACTGGCATGATTAAAATGTACCTTTATAAAGAACAGCATAAAAAATTAAATGAAAGGTAAAATAGTGTAATTGACGCCTGGTTTATTAAAAGTAATATACAAAACCATATATAAACTAATATACAAATTATACATAAAAATATGATACAAAATAACTAATAAAAATACTAAAAACAGTAATTATAAACTTGTCGATTTCAAGGAAAACTTCTTCCTTTATATATGATTTAAATCACTTAACAAATTGTAACCTGACCTCTCTCCAACGAGGAACACGACAAACGGTACAGGACTCTCATAACAATGAGGACACACAATAATTTATCGCTCGAGCTCTCATACTACTGAGGACACACTAACTCTCGAGGACTCTCATATTAACGAGGACACAATACTAACAACTCTCTCATTAATGAGGACATGCAACCTCAAATTCGCACTTAACAATAATTAATTAGAATCTCCAGCTATCACAGTAGACTAGGTAACCTCGACCTAGAGTGACATGCAAAGCTGGTCCACACAATACAACTAGTGAAAAATTTTCCTTTGATTTTCTCTCCTTTTCTTGTCATTACTAAAGTATAGTCATTTCTCAATTTGATTCTAACTAATTCATTTCTTAACCTTTCTCAATATTAAAAACACTTATGAATAGATCGAAACCAGATCTTTAAGGAAAGATCATACTAAAAGTTATAACTCAACTGTAGCTTCATGTTGCTATCAAAATCATGATAAAATTAATCCTTTAAATTAAACCAATCTGTGACATAATGTATTATTTCAATAATACTTTCAGATTTCGTATTTGATGACAAAAGTCCGATATTTAAAATATGGAAAAGATACATGAAAATTGACATTAATCATTACCTTAGTTATTAAATAGCATTGTTTTATATGTATACTTTATTTATCTCATACATAAGAGAACACAGATTACTTTTACGAAATTATATTATTCATTGTTTTAACAATTATAATAGATTATTATACTATATAGCCATCCTACAAGTGTAATAATTAATCATATACAACTGTCGTTAATAGGTACCATTGTATAGTCACTAATAAACCCACGCGTTTATCCTGTGATCAGAAATTACAGATAATATCCACATTCTATATTTTCTAGAAACCGAACTAAATAATACAATAAAATGTTGTAGGTTGAACTGGCTTATAAGTAAACTTAAGTAAAATAGAAATAGATCAATAACTAACGGGTAAGTACAGACCTGTGTACTAAACTAAGTGTAAATAGTTATTAATGACAGTACGTGTCAATGAATAACCAACCAACTAAATAGACTTGAGATTATAAGTTAAACGACGAAGATAGAACGACTGGTTCTTGTTTAACTTAACACGATAAAATTTAGAACAACTAGTTCTTAACGGGATTAATTATACAATAGAACAACTAGTTCTTTCCTGATTATATAATTAATGTCAACGGCTTATTACCAATGTGTC
>PPOL03000154.1:0-10433 GCA_003708905.3 Monosporozyma siamensis | reverse complement strand
GTGCCATCCCTTACACTTGGTAATTGCCTCAAAAAAACAGTCCATCCTAATATAGTCAATATAAAACAGCCAATTTGAATGGATATGTGATGAGCACGAAAAAACTTCACTAACCCCCTTCGCGGTGGCGTACTCTTATAAGAATATTCATCATATTTCAAATCAAAATAAAATAAATATAAAAAACATGTTATGTTTATTCCTAGGGTGCATGGAATTATGGTCTTTGTGGAAGAAGTTACCACGGCAAAAAATATAATAAGAGATGAAAGAGGACCATCAAATTGTAACAACATAAAGGTTAACATGAATCTGAAATGCGTTATATCCACTATTTCATTGTCGGTCAAACTAGTAATTTCTTCAAACGTAGTAGAGGAAGCATCATTCAAAGTTTTGTCCATTCTGGTAAATTTCATTCTGCTCTGTGTCATAACTCATTTCTACTAGAGTTGGTAGTAATATGGGAACTTAATCACTTATACCCAGTGGTAGTTTGGATGTTGAACATGATGCAGTAGAAGATCTTATTTTTTGCCTTCAAAGAGGTGCTGAATTGATTCTTGAGAAGACCTTTTCAGAAGTTTTTATATAAAATTTAATAACAAAATATTGAAGAAAACTTTTCTAACAAAAAGGCTTTTTCCAGTATATTCTTATATTGAAAAGAAGGTAAAAATGATATAGTTATTCGTCTAGAGTTAGTTATAAATTTCTTTAAGGCTAGATTATTTTATTCGTACAAAAAACATAGCTAACAGCATAAATATAAATTTGAAAGAAACTAGTATTCCCCATGCTATACAGTTTAAACGGCTCGACAGAGATATAAGGAGGCAAACATCCCAAAAATATTCATTAACATCCAATCTATTACAGGAAAGTTGAATTACTTATATGTCTATTCAAAGGATAAATTTTTATTGGTAGTGTTGTAGCTTAGCAGTTCTGCATTGGCTTGTAATTGTTTGGCTATAAAAAATGTTTCCCCTTTGAAAACCTTACTTCTTTTGATACAGTTCTTATATATTTCTTCCAGCAGTGGTAACAATATCTGACAAGTCATACTTATACTTTTGTTGAACCTTAAACTTTTAAAGGGAAGGTAACTTCTCAAGAGCAAACCTTAAAAGAAGTAATATTTATCAAATATAAGTAGGAAAACAGAAAGTAAAGGTAGGTCAGTGGTTAAAGAATAAAAGAATAAACGAATGTAAAAAAAAGAAAAATAAGAAAAGAAATAGCAGAATAGATTAAATCCCGCTATTGGAAGAAATAGTTTTTTGTAGTTAGAAAAATTGTTATAAAATATGTATATTAAATTGTCATCATATGCAGAAAAAGTAAATAAGTAAAAAGAAGAAATATAAACTAAGGAGTTTTGGGATACAAAAAAAAATCTTTAAAAGTTCCTATGAAAATGTTGGCATTTTATATTCACACGTTCTGAAATTAAGTACTAGCTTATTTACCAATCATTCTCTTGAATAAAGGTTTATCATCATTTGCTAACGCTTCAGCATCGTAAGAAGCATCTCTCTTGGAGGGTGGGACCCATTGGGCTGACTTCCAGGGTAAGACACCTTCTTCCCACATGATATTCACTTCTTCTAATGATAAACCCTTTGTTTCTGGAACAAAGAAGAAAACATAGACCCAAGCAAAACATAAACAGCCCATGAAGACATAACCGTAGTAAAAATTAATAGCACCCGTAATAAATGGGGTAAAGAAACCAATTAAGAAATTCCAGATCCAATTAGCAGCAATGGAAATAGCCATGCCCTTGGCTTTGACTCTCAATGGGAAAGATTCAGAGACAATAACGTAAGCAGTTGGAGCCCAAGTAGTAGCGAAACAGAAAATGAAGAAACAAGTGAAACAAATCATACAGTTACCAGCCCCCTTAGAGGATGGTTGGTCTCTACCATTTGGATATAATCTAGTGACCCCTACAGAAGCAAAAACAACAAAACAACAAATCATACCGGCAGCACCCCATAATAAACCAGTTCTTCTACCGAATCTTTCGACGATGTAGATAGCGGGGAAAGTAGAAACAAAATTAACAACACCAATAACAATTGAGGTTTCATAACCATCAGGTAAACCCACTGCAGTGAAAATTTGAGTACCGTAGAAAAAAAAATAGTTAGCACCAGTCAATTGTTGTAAAGATTGAATAACAACACCTAAAATAGTTCTTTGTAAAATCTTACCTCTGGTTGTGAATAATTCACCCCAAGATGCCGATCCTTCAGCTCTTTCAGCTTCAATACCAGCAGCTAAGAATTCAACTTCGGCAATAACAGCGGGATCATCTGTAGATAATTGATTAGATCTACCAACAGAGATTTTTGCATCCTCCATTCTCCCCTTCTCGATCAAGAAACGTGGAGATTCAGGAACAAACAACATAGCAGCAATCATGAAAAGAGCCCAAGCGAAACCTAAACCTAATGGAACTCTCCATTGTACAGAGTTGGTATAACCATGATCAGTACCATAATTAGTACAATAACCTAAGAAAATACCCAAAGTGATCATTAATTGATAACATGAAACTAAAGTACCTCTCACATGTTTTGGAGCAACTTCAGAAATTAATAATGGTGAATAGACAGAAATACCACCAACACCAACACCAGAGATAATTCTACCAATAAAATATTGATACCATTTATTGATGGAAGCAATGGAGATAATTAATCCGATGATGTAAACTACTGTAACCCAAACTAAGGCCAATCTTCTCCCCCAGATATCACCTAATCTTGACCATGCTAAACCACCTAAAGCACAACCAATGTTAAAGATAGCCACAATTAAACCAGTTCTTGGATTAGAGAAATAGTAAGTACCATCCTTGTGTTTTTGGCCAAATCTTCTTTGGAAATCAATATGATTTAAGAAACCACCAATAGTACCTGTATCCCATCCGTAAACATAACCACCAAAGGCAATCATAAGACACAAAATAGAAACAGTCAAATAAGCAGATGCGGGTTTCTTTGGCATTTCAGCTGGAGAAATATCAACATCTTCATTGAAATCACCAACATTTTCGTTCTTTTCAGAATTAGTTGAAATAGCAGATTGGTTTTCTGATGAAGCACGAGCTTCATGTTCTTGGTTTGAATCAGACATATGAAATACTGATTTGTCCTGTTGTTTTGTTCTGTATCTAAATGCAACAAAGGAAACTAAAGATCATTAATTCATATGTTATTTGAAAAATAGTAGTCCTTTTATATACTTAAAAGTCTGTATTTTTGATTCCATTAAAAGGTTTCAACCAACAAGGGCAAGTAACATAAAATATGAATACGTTCATTGTTTATCTCTCCTTGTAATCAAATATCTGTAGTCTCCAAACAATCATATTCTATAATAATTACCAGCCTATAACCGTGTGATTGTAAAATCAAGTTAGCCGGGGTATAACAATATGTTCTTAAGTAGTAAAATATAATACGATAGCCAATTCCCCGGATATATTTAATTAAAAGGGATAATATGAATGGAATAATAGTTAAATTTCCCCGTAATTTCCCCGGATTTCCCCGTCGAGACCCCACTCTGCTTTTCCCCGCTATATATTTCCTTATCTAATTCTTCCGGAGAAGATCAGTCCGTTGAGTAATACATCTCAATTTGAGATTCTCAATACGCTTCTTAAAACTCCCCCACACTTAAAAAAAAAAAAGTTAGATATAATAGAACACGTGTTGTAATAAAGTATACGGTAGAACTTATGTCTGTTTTGAGAATATTGGATAAAAAGTGGATTTTCTTTCAAATAAAACCGGTTCGTGTTTTTATTCATTGTAATGTATACAGTTGTCTTTTAAAGTTGGTCGACAAAAATGTAAAATGGTTTGATTGGATTGCTAGCTAGTAGTAACATTCACTCGGACAAACATGGAGTTAGTTGGTATTAGTAGCACGTAACAGGCTGTTTTCTTGGAAAGAAACAGTAGATATCAAAGCCTTTGCCAAACTGTTTTTTACACAGTAACAACTCATTCTTTTCTTTTTTCTTTAAATTTTTGGGTTCAAAAGTATCAAATAAGAATCATATTCATTTAATCTAAGCTTGTTCAGGTGTAATAACAGTTCTTTAGCTTTCTTGTTGGATATCTAAAATGTAGTCTATTATGTCGGTTCCTTTTTCTACCATAGTTTTTCGAAAACCGGAAAAAAATGTTGCGCGGGTTAATTAGTTTTACCGCCCGGTTCTAATAAAGGCAGTACACCTTCTTAGTTATTAAAAAGTTGCAACGAGAAGAATACAAAGGTTGTATAAAACCAATCACAAGGTATTGACCTTCGGGATATAACCATCCGAACCGTATGCAAACAATGAGAATGGTGGGTCAATTAACTCCAAAGTCCTGGAAGAGTTAATTTGAAACTTTCAAATTTTGAAAGAAGGAATAAATGTCTCTTTTAATAATCGAATAATCATAAAAGAGGCGAAATAAAAAAAAAAAGACAACAGCTTTTACTTACATTACCAATATTAAGTTCTTATTTTACCTGTATGAAGTAAAAAAATGGGTAAGCCTGGAATCTTCTGTTCCACGTAAAGGTCTTTTGAATACATTCGTCTCTGTTTATTTCACTTTTCTATTTATTAATATCATTATTAGCTTAATTCTTGATATTCCCCAGGAATCCAGTATTCTGTTACTTTTCCCATATTTTTCATGTGTCCTTTTAAAATAATTAGTGAGAGGAATGTTCATTAATAAACAATTTTACTTTCATTTGTTTCCAAGATATATGAAGTGATGTAATCTTGAAACTCATTTGAAGTTAAGCTATACCAAACCACTATTAATTATACACGGTGTAAAACCGTGTTTTATAAATAAACTGAACTAGAAATAACCGAATAGAGAAGACCGGATCGTCAATATGTCCTAGGCTATATAAGGGACTTTTCAACTCAAGCAGTTGGACCTCCACTTACTTCAGGATTCAAAACACAGTATTTTCCATTATTGAGTGAAGCTGAATACCACAATAACTACCTTTGCGATCAACTTATCTGTTAGGGGTTTATTATTCAGAACAAGGAGGCATACATTTGAGAAGGAGAAACCCCCCATAACCATTATTGATAAATATAGAATGATTCAACCGGTTCTCTGAAGTAATCTTGTTACAAAGGCTGCTATCAATAAGGGGTTCTGTACACGGGATGGGATTAGACATTGTTTCTATTAAGACTGGATGTTATCTTTCTTATCCTCTTATCGCTGCATTCCCAAAAAAGGAAAGTTCGGCCGACTTCGACCGGGGAGGCTCGGAAGTGATAAGCACCCCCTCCGTTATGTTCCGATGGTCAAAAAATTTTTTTTTTCAGATTACAAAGGTTCGAGGACTTCTTTATTTAAAGAGCCATCTTTCTATTTTAATATGGCATAATTCTGCTGTTTGCCTATGAGGATTTTAATTTTTATTTTATTATTATTAAGCAGCATTTCACTTCAAGATTGTTACTAATAGAAATCAATTTTATGCAAGTAATATTAGTAGGCCATCAAAGGATTTTTCATAAAAAAATCTTACCATGATGAACAGTTATTCTAGAACAAGGCTTCTAAATCAGGAGATATTACTCCAGAGAGAGGGTTCAACTTCAGATATCTCCTCTATTGGAAATTCCTACGATAATGGAAGTATGGCATCTAATCCACATCCATACGTCCAACATAGAGACCATATCAATGTGGGAAAGAGTTTTCAATATGATGGTAGTGACGATGAAGATGATAAGGAAAGTCATTGTGAAAAGGCATCAAAAATGGATATTGTTAGAACTAGATCTAACAGACTGGATGAACCAAATATTGAGTCAGCACCATATTCAAGATATGGGAATAAAGAAAAATATTTCTTAGTGTTTCAATGTGCATTGACTGGTTTCTTCTCTATTGTCGCAGGTAATATTTATTTCCCAGTGTTAGGTGTTATTGAAGATAAATTTAACATTACTGAAGAACAAGTGAACATTACAGTGGTGATGTATTTCATTTTCCAAGGACTTTCTCCCACAATTATGGGTGGTTTAGCAGATTCATTAGGAAGAAGACCCATGGTCTTAATATCGGTATTTGTTTATTGTGCAGCTTGTATAGGGCTTGCATGTTCTCAAAACTATGCACAATTAATTGCCTTACGTTGTTTACAAGCTGCAGGTATATCTCCAGTCATTGCCATTAATAATGGTATTATGGGTGATGTTACCACAAGAGCTGAAAGAGGTGCTTATGTTGGTTATGTGACTGGATTTCAAGTTGTAGGTAGTGCCTTGGGGGCATTGATTGGTGCAGGTATCTCTTCTAGATGGAATTGGAGAGCAATTTTTTGGTTTTTAGCCATTGGTTCAGGTAGTGTTGGTTTTTTCTCTATTTTCACTTTACCAGAGACAAAGAGAACTATTGTAGGTAATGGATCGGTTCCTGCCTCCAATATTATAAACAAAGCTCCAATAACCTCAATCCCTGCCATAAAGAGAAAATTACATATGGACAAACCAGAATATGAGACTTTAGAACCAAGAGTGAAAGTAAATGTTTTGGCACCTTTTAATATCATGAAATCCATGGATATTTTAATCCTATTACTTGTCATGGGTCTTCAATTTACAATGTATATGCTACATCAAACATCATTATCAATTGCTCTCAGTAATATATATCACTATTCAGTCCTTGATATTGGTTTATGTTATTTACCTGCAGGTATATGTACTTTGGTTAGTATTGTAGCAAGTGGTAGATTTCTAAATTGGTATTATGTTAGAGAAATGGCAAAACATCAAAGATGGTTAAAGGAACAAGAAATTAAATTATTGAATGAAAATCATAATAAAGAAGAAGTCAAATATATGCTAGAAAATGAACCATTTTATGCCTTTAATATTGCAAGAGTAAGACTTTCCCCGGCATTATTTACTTTATTTTTAAGTGCAGGAGGTTATATATCATTTGGATGGTGTTTAGTTGTTAAAGCCCCATTACCAGCAGTTTTAGTCACTAGTGGATTTGGATCTTTGTTTTCTAATTGTCTTTTAACCATGGCAACAACATTAATTGTAGATTTATTTCCTTCAAAAGCTTCCACTAGTACAGGTTGTATGAATTTAATTAGATGTTCAATTGCGGCTATTCTTATTGCATGTCTTGACAAAATGACTAGTGCGATGAATTATGGAGGTGTTTTCACTTTTATGGGATGTTTAACCGCATCATCTTCATCCTTATTATATTGGTTGATATATCGTGGTAAAGAATTATCATTAAGAAGGAAAAAGGAGGAAGAAAAGATTATTAGAGACTTCCAAAATGAATTGAAAGAGAAACAAAATTTATAGATATATATTTTAAAATAGTTCCTTTAACATACGTTGGTTTATTCATATTCTGATTTTTGCAGAAAATAACTATTATTAAATGATATTGAATGGGGAAAGAGCAATTAAGAACAAATATTACTAAGTTAAAGAAAAGATCAAAGTAAAATAAAGATAAAAGGGTATATTAAGTATATTCTAAATAATTCTATAGAGGAGTAATATAATAAGTTCAAATTGTATGGAATAAATATGGATAAATAAAAAGATAAGGAATAATATTTCAGAAAACAGATAAGCTAGGTGCCAGTTTTTGAATGTATAAATGTTGGTCACGTAATGTTATCACGTCTGGTGGTTGTAATTCTGATTTATTAGTGAGGACCGCTTCTCAGAAGCTTAGAAGGAACAACTGCTCAGAACAAATATTAAATGTAAAATACTTGATGATACATTCAATTTGAAATGAAATGGATAGAAAAGCAAACAAAAAATGAGAGAGAGAAAAAAGGATGTAAATTTGACAGTAGAAATTTCCAACGATTGAATGTAGAGCAATGGTCAATAAAGTCGTTAAGATCATGAAATTGAATAAACTTGTTGGGTAAGTATATTCAGTGAATTAGGTAATCTACCCTTTCAAAAAAATAAATTGAAAAGCCATTAATAAAATATAAGATCAACCTATAATAAAGGAGTTTCTTGTGGACCACTTAAGGTAGTGGTAGCTTTTCTAACTTTGTATTGAGCTGGTCCAAACATTGATCCATGTAATACTGTAGTCTTAGCAGTAGCAGAGGAAGCAGCAGCCACAGCAGTTGCAGAAGTAGCTGGTGTTACAATAGGAGAAGCAATGGCACTTGAAGCTAAAAATAATAAAACAGATAATTGAAATTGCATGATAACGATTTTGTTAATTAATGTGTGGTTAATATTAGTAAGGAATATAATATATATTGTGAACTACTTGTTGTGTGATGGTACAAGGGAAAGGTAAGTATTAAAATAATATTAAATAAGAAGACCTTTGATGAAAGGATTCGGGAAAAGTAATTACAGAGTATTAGTTGTCAGTTTATATATCAAAAAAAAAAGAAAGATGAAGAAATTCAATAGTGGCAAAGTGTTATATTGAATGTGGTTCGTTTTGCTTTAGTTAATAGCTCTATGGAAGCAACTTACTACAAACCATCTAAGATCTAGATCTCATCAAGAAACCAAATTTGCCGGAAAACACAATTACATTTTCAAATTGGAGATTAAGATCAAAAGTTTAAAACCTTAAATTTTAAAAGAAAGGCATTGTTCGGCAGCCAATATTGAAATGTCCGCATAAAAATTTTGGAAACATAGTTAAAGCCAGAAAACAGAACATAATAATGGAAGTCCATAATCCGCGGATTCTTAGACACAATTTTCTTGATATTCCGTCTAGAAGCGTTTTTTGGCCGAAAGAAAACGAGAAAATTTTTTTTAGAATCCGGTTTGGCTTTAGTTTAAAAGAGAATGATCCCATTAGGAAAAGACTATTGTCCTATCCGAAATCCGTTTCTAATGGCAACATTCTATTTTCACGATTGTCGAAAAGCTAATTTCTTGTTAACCAATCAAACTTTTAATTTGGTAATTCCTGTAAAATAGTCACCAGTGAAATTTTGCAACATCCCAATACAGTTAAGAAATTGTTACAAAGGGTTTTGTTATTGACTGGTTCTTCTCTGGGTAAGGCCCTAATACTTGTCATTCCAACAAGTTAGCAATATTGTTTCTTAAAGCCTGTTCTCTAACTACTTATAACTTCATCACTCGATATTTAAATTTACTTTGCCACCTTTTTTACCTGGCGGTTTTTAAAAGGGAGTAATGTGTTTATCTCTTTGTTTTATTGCACTTACTTTGAAAACCAACTTAAAAACCCTATATAATTCTGAAAATTAGCGGGATATCATGATCTACAACCTACCTTCAATCCAAGGAAGAGGCAACACCGGGAACTGGGTAATTTTCCACATGCTTGTATTTTCCAAGGAAACATTGCATCTTAACAAAATCGGTTCCGGAACATAGACCTATTTAAAAAAACAAATTCTTGAATTTCTATTGTTTCCTATTCAGTTTAACAATAACCACACTTATTGTTCCCAAGCGCGCATCAATATAAAATTCCCGTGATGTCACCATGACTTTTGGAAATATTTTTTAAAGTGCTTTTTTTTCGTTTGAAGTTGTCCATCAAAAATTTTTGATTATTTTCGAAAAGGCCGAAATTTTGTGCTAGAAAAATAGATGATAGTTTTCCAATACTCTTTAATTTACAGAAATCTATTTCCCAAAGCGCGGTTTTCAATCTGGAATTTTTCCAAAAATTGACCTCAAAAAGCTCACATTTTAGGACTTGCCTAGAAAATCCAAGATAAGCATAACTTCTGCTTCTCAAAAACAAATCACTTCTCTAAGATAGTTATACAATTTATAGGTACTACCTAAAGTATTTATTTGTAATTAATTTTTTCTTTGAGAAATTTGCTCTCAATAGAGCTGTTTCTGGTTTACTTTGGATCACTTTGGCATAATTCGTTATTATGAACATAGTACTTTCAAATTAGGGTTTACCTTAGGGCTAATTTTTTAGAAGAAGACTGACCGGCGAAAATTTTTTTTAACTAGGGTACAAAACTACAAAAGCTGAAAATGTGAAAAATTCTAAGTTACATTGGTTTTGGGCAGAATTTTCGGTGTCTTCGAAAGAAACTGAAAATTATGGATGGACAACTTGAAGCGTAAAAATACCACCTGAATATTTTGAAGATCCCATTGTTACACAAAACAAAGGGTCGATTCTCATAAAAATAACCTTTCAGATCTGCTTAAATAACAATGCAGGATTTATATCTTTGCATGGAATTGCGTAAAATTAAGGCTGAGAGAAATAATGGATTGGTAAATTTTCAATGTAAAGGGGGTTTCTTTACTAATATTGGAAATGGAAAGAGTATTTCAACTGACTTAGGCATGGGGAGGGGAAAACTTGCCCTCAAATTTTCCCCTCGCTGTTATTTCCGCGGACATT
>PPOL03000153.1:0-10817 GCA_003708905.3 Monosporozyma siamensis | reverse complement strand
AGTTACGGTGGTTTCGGTAGAGTAGGTGGTGGTGAAAGAACCAGTCCAACCGGTAGTGGTGGTAGTAGTAATGGTAGTTGCTGGAACATTGGAGGAACTTGGAGAACTAGAGGATGTACAGACGCTTGAAGTAATAGATGGGGTAGCCGCAGCATAATTTTGGCCTTGAATAACTGTGAATGTATTGGTGACAACAAATGATGTAGCATAGGTAGTACTGGCCACTGTATCCATACATGTGTAAAGGGCGTTAAGACTGTGAACAACAACGTTGGTGTCGTCATGGATAGATTGCAAAGCATTAACGAATAACATATCACCAGGATCAGATTCACCAACATTAATTGTGACATCATTACCAATACAATAATAGCTAGGAGTGCTGCTCGATACGTTCAGTGGAAACAAGAAATCATTAAAACCATTTGATGTCGCAACTTGTAAAGAAGAACAATCCAGAGTATAGCCACCGTTACTGTAATCATAGTTAATTGTTTCTTGACCACTAACAATATAACCCGATGGACAAGCCATATCTAAGTAATAACTTTCCATACTGTTGTAAGTAGTGGTTCTACCAATTGAGTAAAAATTACCAGAAAATGTAGTAGCATCAAAATCAACGGTAGTAGATAGCTCATCGTTTAGAGCAACTACTTGAGAACCAGCCTGAAAGACATTGGCACCATTTAATTCAGAGGAATATTGAGTAGAACCACCATCATTAAAACTTAAAGAAAAAGAGATTTCACCGGAAATAGAAGTATACGATGATAAATCTTCATCAGCAATACAGGTCAAAATAGAATCATCATATTTGTAAGCACCTTGTTGAGCAACATGACAGGTAAATGCAGTAGTCCCATCAGAAAGATCAATATCCATAGTTGGGTTATCATTATCAAATTTAACACGGTAAACATTAGCTAAATCAATGGAGAAACTGTCACCTGTTGAAACACTAGAGACATCAGCGATGTTAAAAGCAAAGTTAGCAACCCAAGCTAAAGCTGGATCTGAGGCACCGGAGGGGGTTAAAGTAAGATCTGAAAAACTTATGTCAGTAATATCAGCCGCCTGGGCAAATAAAACTAAACTTAAGTAAGTCACAATATTAAAAATCATTTTGTGTTTGGTTTTCTTGAATCTTATATTTCACCTCTAGTATTAGTCCTACAACATTATTCATGAAGACTAACAACCATGGAATATTTATACTCCAGGAACTGTCTAGAATCAATTGAATATTGTTTCATGATAAATCAGTAAGGAGCAACAGGGAAGATCGGTGAGGTTACAAGATGAGGCAACCTCAATTAGAAGATAAAATTAGGATTAAAGTAAACAAAGCACCTACATATACCTCTAGATATGGTCATAAAATGGAATGAAAAGCATAAGGTAGATGAGAGATACAACACAAACTACCCATACATTCCTCGTCTATTGTACCATAGCATAGATCTACTGTAGACCTTCCTAAAAAGGATCATGTTTTTGTCTTTGAAAGTTCCTCAATATGTTGTTCATTAACCTCATCGGGCCTGATTTTTTCAGAATAAAAAAGCAGACCTTCCTATTTGGTTCACTAATGAGAATTGATCTCTGACAAACAAATGCGATATAAGAAACTGTTGTATTGTCAAAGCAAAGTCGAAATTGAACAAACTGTAAAATTTTGCTATAATTGACTGTTGCCTCAGTGTGAAACTGCGAAACTAAATAACAATTGAAATATAGTAATTTCCAAATATATGTCCAAATATGATACTAAAAAATTATTTTTAATTAATGGTAGCTAGTAGCTCTTCCCTTTATTACTCATCCAGACTTTGAAAAATTTGAATAGACTACTATTAATTCCCTTAAAAGTTGTTTGAGCATGTTATTACTCTTCTGCAAAAAGGCTTAATATTACGGTGTAGCAGATGAGATATCATCGCAAGGCCGAAAATAGTATACAATAAGCTATTTTCGCAAGCTTCTATCCCTAAAAATATTGTCATTATAGTGCTAACCTTGAACCTTACATTAATGGATGCTTTTTTGCTCTAGAACATATAGAAAAAGAGAACTATAATAGTTTTGAACCGTTGAACACTAATATTCTTTCCTCTGTCCTTTCATATATTCAAAAACAGATTAGGTTGTACTGGGTTTACTCTTAAATAACTCTTTTGCCAAGCATATTAGGTTAATAGATGGACAGAATGAAAAGCATACGAAACTTGGCTACAACTGTTTTTAAAGCACAATGGAAATTAGAGCAATGGGCGACGGTAGCTGGTAGCTTTAAAGTATTGAAATGTAAGGCATCTGCTTCTATTGGAGAGTTTCAATTCATTTGCGAGTAAATGATATAACCTAGACCGTTGAAGAATCTTTAAATAAAAACAAGGGGCTGCAACCACATCACCTTCTTAATGAAGCTAGACTATTTAATCTAGGTTAAGAATCTATAATATTAGTATTTTGGCGACACTTTAAGTCTCAATCTTTTTCTTGCGGTAGTGAATGGGTTTCATATTACAATTTGATTCTAAGGATACACTCCATCTTACATCGAGCTAAGAAATTATGAACATCCCATATGTAATAACTAGATGATGGTATGTATATTTCAGTCTCAAAACAGACTCTCCTGGGTTGTAAGTGTCTTGTTGAACTTCCATTTAAAGTGTCTTTAAATATCCCTTAGGCAAGAAATGAATATTAGATCTTTGAAATTTCATTAAATGTTGAAAGAAGAAAAGATCAGTTAAAGTATAAGTTCTTTAGACGGCTATAAAGAGATATATAGAACAAAACTCGCTATATAAGAGCAATATAAGACGGGAATATAATTGCTAACATGTCAGACCAGCGTGTGTTCTCACGGTACAAGGCCAGTGAAATCAGAGCAGATTTGCAGGATGTTGATCTAAAGAAAGCAAAGGCAGGCACGCTAAAGAGGAAAGCAGCTTTGAAGAAGGTCATTGCCAATCTAACACTGGGAAACTATGCTGAAATGATACAGTTGTTTCCCGATATCTTAAAGTTTTGGAAAGTGGAAGATGATTTGGAAGTTAAACAGATTTGTCACGAATATACAAGGGCTATTGGATCGGTTAAGCCAAGAAGTACAGTAGATGCCCTGCCTAATATATTGGAAGATCTCAAGAATCATGATGAACATATTCAATTAATGGCTTTGGAAACATTGGTGGATATTCCATTTACAAAGTTTACTGAAGAAGCCTTTAATTTTATCGTTGGTCTTGTCAATCGTCGTTCTGCTTCACCAAGACTGTTGAAGACAGCAATTTACTCCCTGTTACAATTGGATGACTGGGATCATGAAAGGGTAATGAGTCTTTCAAACATCCTTTATGGAATTTTAGAGCATCATTTGGAAGCACCTAGTGTTCAGATTGCTGCATTGAAGACATTATTCACGCTACATGATAAGAATAAAAACCTTGATCCTTTACATTTACCAATTGATCTTGTATATACTTTGTTAGACACAATTCCAGAATTAAATGAGTGGGATATATCATCATTATTAGAAAGTTTAGTTGTAACGGTAGTTCCCACAACACATGCTGATGCTTATGAAATGATTGATATTACTCTTTCACAATTACAGCATGTGAATACATCAGTATCTTTAAATGCTATGAAGTTTATTCTTTACTTGATAAATTATGTGGATGAAGTTGATATATCAATCACTGAAAGGTTGTCAAACTCTGTTGTGGCCCTTTTAGAAAAACCTTCAGAATTACAATTTTTGATTCTTAGAAATATTATTCTATTATTATTAACTAGGGAAAAGCCAATAATTCAAGTTGATGTGTCTTATTTTTTCATCGAATTTAATGACCCGATTTATATTAAAGATACAAAATTAGAGTGTCTTTATCTGTTAGCTAACGAAAATACCTTACCTAGAATTTTAGAAGAACTAGAACAATATTCTACAGACATTGATATTCAAATGTCAAGAAAGGCAGTGAGAGCAATTGGTAATTTAGCAGTAAAACTTGGTGATGTCGCTGCTGATAGTTGCGTGGATACTTTATTACATCTTGCTGAATTTGGGGTTGACTACGTGGTCCAGGAGATCATTTCTGTCTTTAGAAATATTTTAAGAAAATATCCAAACCGTTACAAGAAAGAGGTTATAATATTTACCAACTACATGGATTGTATTCGAGAACCTGAATCGAAAAATGCAATGATCTGGATCATTTCAAATTATTCAGATGTGCTGCATAATTATATTGCATTATTCGATCATTTTATCGCTGATATTATCAATGAATCCCCAGAAGTTCAATTTTCAATCTTAAATGCTGCCGTAAAACTTTTTGTTAAATCACCATCATCACACATTGAAGCCATTTGCATGAAATTATTTAAAAATTTTACTGAGGAGACCAATAATCCTGATTTAAGAAGTCGTTCATTCATGTATTGGAAATTACTTTCTATTTCTAAAGAAAGACCAGACCTTCTAAACGAGGATATGTTAAAAGAGATCGTTGATGGAGAGTTACCTGTGATAGAATTAAACTCTAAATTGGATCCAGTAATATTGGAAGAACTAGAATTAAATATTGGTACAATTACATCCATATACTTAAAGCCTACAGTACAAATTTTCAGACAAAATAAAGTTAAATCATTGCCTAGTAGTCCCGTATCACATAATGACAAGAATGCTTTAGTAATCACTCAAAATAAAGAATGGTCAGATAACAGACGTAGAGAAGGTAGTATTTCCACAGTCCCCTCATCAGGAAACACATCTGATAGAAATTTAATGAGGAGGAATTCCACGATGGGAGATTATGATAAGCCAGCTCAAAAGGTTAATGAATTAAAGGGTAAAAGAAAATCAAGTTCAGGTAGTCCCGTGAAAAATCTAAGTAGAAAGCCATCAATGTTGATCCGAAAATTATCTCTCAGAAGAAATAAGTAAATGATATAGAATATAACTTAGTTAAACATTAACACAAGACATTATAATGACAACTTTAGCCTCTTTCGGCAAGTAGTGAGCAATATTTAAACTTAACTTAAACCACTTCAAACAGGGTATGTGCTTGAAGGTGACCTACTCTATCACATTAGGTTGCCTATGTATTTTTTAAAATATCAATCTTGCTAGCACTTTCTTAAATAGCAGAAACCAATTTCACTATGACCCAAATAAAAAGCCAAGTTAATCAGTGGACTGATTTCATGCTTGGGATTTTATATTTAAAGCCACCAATTGTGCAGGTGATTCCTTTGACTTGTATTTAAAGGGTCTATTTATGGAAGTAAATTTTGAAAAATCTTAAAGAAGGCAAATCTTAGTGTTAAAGGGTTCAAAGGGTACAAAACACTGTGTGTATTTTCTAATAAAGAGTATCTTCAAGAAGGAACCCTTCAAAGTCCCTCCTAAATACCTTATTTGCTTACTCTTTGCTCTCTTTGCTCTCGTTGTTCTCTTTGTTCTCTTTTTCGTCAGTTTTTGGGACCTATTAAAATAAAATTTGTAAAAGTTCCTGGAAAAAACATTTTTGGGAACTCCTTTTAAATTATATTAATTTATATCCTTTTTGCACAGCCATTCATGGTTTTTCCAAGTTTTACGTTTCATTCCCTCAGTTTTAACAAGCTTAAAAGATATTGATCATATGGCTAAACTCTTAATTTTTCAATTTTTTCAAATTTTCTCAAAAACAAAAAATAAAGCTTCTATGGCCAAGTTGGTAAGGCGCCACACTAGTAATGTGGAGATCATCGGTTCGACTCCGATTGGAAGCATTTTTTTTTTTGCTTTTTAAGACCCAAGACAATAATGAATAGAAATGAACTTTCTTCTGTTTGTCGAGGGTATAACTCACAAATAGCCGCCTTTGATATATCTCAATATGAAACCATTTCCAGAATATTATATTTGACGCTCCCTCCCCCCTTCAGGATAACCTACTCCACTATTTGTTTCAAGTATCAATTGCATAACATAATATAAGAAAACTTTTATACTAGAAGAGAAAAAATAATTAATAAAGAATATTTTTAATGCTTATTATTAAATACGATATATATATATATAGAATAAATGAGAAAAAAAGTAGGAGAATAAAGTCTATCAATGTTTAAATAATAGGAGGGTTGGAGAGTATTATAAGATATATCTGAAATTCCTATTTTCAATATCAGTTAAATCAGAGAATTTATATTTTTCTGGACCTGTACCTTCTTGTTCTTGATCTCTTTTCTTATTCTCTTTCATACATAACCAACCAACATATAATTGTAATGGGATACAGACGGCTTGCGTTACTAACAAGGTAATCTTAGCTGGCATGTACACGGGGGCATCATTCACTCTAAACATTTGTGGTGCCACAATACACGAAACATTATAGACGATCATTGTCACTGCATTTCTAAAGACACGTTTAGTATAACCAGAAGTATTGCATGAATTCCAAATATAAATATTGGTAATGACACAGGACCCACTGTAAATTAAATATAAACCAAGTAAATTACCAACTCTATGTTTTAATGGCAATGAAATCATGACAATAGCACCAATCACTGCGGGGATATACATTGAGGTTGTGATTAATGTTAATTGCCCCCATCTAGAGATCATTTGTGTAGTGATAAGAATAATCATAGCTGTTAATGCACCAATTGGTAATTGTAATAAAGCAGATCTATAACCGTCAAAACCAAAAGTACCAGTAATGGTGGTGGAAAAGGTGCCGATGGCACCAGTACTAATTTGAGAACATGCAGTGACTAAAAGCATTGGCCAGGTTAATTTATCCTTTAAAAACAATTCTTTAATTTGATATCTTTTAAATTTCTTAGTTTCTAAACCAGTTTGGTTGGCTCTGATATGTTCCACAACTTCCAATTTTTCTTCCTTAGTTAAGAACCAAGCGTTGGTTACATTATCAGGCAAGTAGAAAAAAGTCAATAGCCCAAATGCGACAGTCACCAGCCCAACGACAAGGAACATAATTTGCCATGAGGTAAAAGTAGTACTATTATAATGTTGGAACCCAAAAGAGATCAACCCACCAATAATATAACCAGTACCTGCTTGAGTAGCCCAAAACCCAATTCTAGCACTTTGTTCAGCTTTGGTATAATACATCCCACTAATGGCAATACATCCCACAGCAGAAGAGGCCTCGAAGAAACCTAATAAAGTTCTCACGATCATTAATGCGGCATATGTCTTACATGCAGAATGACAAGCAAGTACTGCCCCCCAAAGGGTGATAAATACACCCATAACTTTTGAAATTGGATATCTTTGAATTAAATAAGTGACCACAGGTTCCATAAAGATGTAAGCCGCGGAGAAAATGGTACTTAAATTAGAATATTCATTACCTTTTAAATTTTTCTTGATCCCCATTGAAGCAGCATAGTTTAATAAAGCTTTATCTAAAAACATAAACAAATAAGTAAGACACAAAAATGGTAATATGACATAATCAACTTTTCTCATAGTCTTTGGATTGGTCTTATATGCACCATAGAAGATCGTTTTGGATTTATCTTGTTCGGTTGAATCTAATTCATCATTAGATAATTGATCAAAAGTGACATGATTTTGTTTTAAGAATCTTAATGCGACATCTTGATCAGCACCTATTTCTTCCACATCTGAACTGGACGATGAATGGAAATCTATAGATTTTTCTTGATCTTCGATGGAAGATGCCATGACAGTATGAGTATTTTTCTCTTCGACCGGTTCTATATCTTTAATAGAGGTCATTTTTGTAATGTATTTGAGGGATGAGTTATTTGTATTCTAGCAAAATAAAATAAAGTATGGGATAAGTAAAGCACGGATATAAAATAGTAAACCTCCTTTTATATATATATGGTTTTTCGATGCGATGAGATGCGATGAGATGATTGAGTAAATGTAATTTAGAAAACCGGAACTTGAGAGAAACAAAGAAGCAGTCAAAGTGAGTTAAAAGCGAATATAGTCATTGAATCCAGTGGGAAACTGTTGGAACAGTGCTCGAGCATACCTGTTAAAAGTGGATCTGTCGCTGTATTATTATTACTACTACTACTGTTGTTATTTTCTACTGTTCGAAGATGGAAAATTTTTGTTGAATTTCTCGGCCGATACACAAGTTTTATTCACAATTTGGCAGTCCGAAAGTATGCAATTAAAGGTGACTGAAAATTATGCGATTAGAAAGTTTTGAAGACGGGTGTGACATGGGTGACAGCTGAGTCAGAAGGCTGGAGACACTAGAGTGGAAGGAAGGGATGTAATGTAAAATGTATCAATTAAACAAACAAACAGATCTATAAAATTTTATAAATGTATATATACACAGAAGTTTTCAAACAATGTATCGGAAGTTCTTATTTTCAATATCGGTTAAATCAGAGAATTTATAAGTTTCAATATCCTTCCCCTCTTGTTCCTTGTCTCTCTTTGCATTCTCTTTCTTACATATGTAACCAACATATAACTGTAATGGGATGCACACCGCCTGCGTCACTAACAAGGTAATCTTAGCTGGCATGTACACGGGGGCATCCTTCACTCTAAACATTTGTGGTGCGACAATACAAGATACATTATAAACAATCAACGTAATAGCGTTTCGAAACACTCTCTTAGTATACCCTGATGTATTACATGAGTTCCAAATATAAATATTTGTAATGACACAAGATCCACTGTAAACTAGATATAACCCTAATAAGTTCCCCACTGTATGATTTAATGGTAATGTGATCATGACAATGGTACCAATCACTGCGGGGATATACATTGAGGTTGTGATTAATGTTAATTGCCCCCATTTGGAAATCATTTGTGTAGTGATGATGATAATTAAAGCCACTAGTGTACCAATGGGTAATTGTAATAGTGATGATTTATATCCGTCAAAACCAAAAGTACCAGTAATAGTAACAGAAAACGTACCTATGGCACCAGTACTAATTTGAGAACATGCGGTGACTAACAGCATTGGCCAAGTTAATTTGTCTTTCAAGAATAATTCCTTGATTTGATGTCTCTTGAATTTCTTGGTTTCTAACCCAGTTTGGTTGGCTCTGATGTGCTCGACCACTTCAAGCTTTTCTTCTTTAGTTAAGAACCAGGCATTAGTCACATTGTCTGGAAGGTAAAAGAAGGTCAACAACCCAAAGGCCACAGTCACTAACCCAACGACTAAAAACATAATCTGCCATGAGGTAAAAGTAGTACTATTATAATGTTGAAACCCAAATGAAATTAACCCACCAATAATATACCCAACACCAGCCTGTGTAGCCCAAAACCCAATTCTAGCACTTTGTTCAGCTTTAGTATAGTACATCCCACTAATAGCAATACATCCAACAGCAGAAGAGGATTCAAAAAAACCTAATAATGTTCTAACTACCATTAAAGCAGCATAACTTTTGCAAGCAGAGTGGCATGCAAGAACAGCCCCCCAAAGAGTAATAAAAACACCCATCACTTTTGAGATCGGATATCTTTGAATTAAATAAGTGACCACAGGTTCCATGAAGATATAAGCTGCAGAGAAAATAGTACCTAAATCAGAGAATTGATTATCTTTCAAATGGTCTTTAATACCCATTGACGCAGCATAATTTAAAAGTGCTTGACCTAAAAACATGAAGAAATAAGTTGCAGATAGAAATGGTAGGATAACAAAATCAACTTTTCTAATTGTGGTCTTCTTTAATTGATGTGAACCAAAAAAAATTGCTTTGTTTAATGGCGCGTCTTCTTGATCGTCTTCCAAAGATAAATTATTTTCTTTTAGAAATTGTAATGCAACATCTTGTTCTGTACCAATTGGCCCACCACTTGAAGTAGAAACAGAAGAGACACCTAATGATTTCTCTTCATCACCAAATGACTGTACAATGGTGACAACCTCTTCTTTTTGAGTAGTGTCTCTAGCTTCCAAACCCATTCTTGCTCGAGTATTTTTTTTATTTGCATATTCATCATACCAGACAGAACTCTACTTAACCCCAGTACTTTCCCAGTTTATATATTAATTTTGTATCTCAATATCAACCAAGTAACAGCTGTCACCTACTTTCAGACACTCAACGTCATCACCAAATTAAAATAATTGATCTAAGGTTTCTGTATGAGATCAAAAACTCGGCCGAGACTGGCATTATTCTTAAAGTTTCCTTTCGGAGTTTTGCTATTGTTTATGCGTTTTGCAGGCAATTCGAAATATCGCCGTAAAGGGAAACTTCCAGGTCTGGAAAATTTGCGTGGGTTCAACTCCTTTTTGACGCGTTTTTTCCCATTTTTTTATTTCAATTTGAAAAATAATATGTGGAGGACTTTACGCGACAGATGAGATGAGATATTTACAGACTTTATATGGGGTTATTACCCTTTTAACTAGAACATGAACAACTATATATAAGTATAATGAATGGAAACCCGGATATTTCGAGACTTCTGCTGGATTATATCCTTACAGCAAGAGGTATATGTCATGAAAATGCATTAATTTTAGCATTAATTAGATTGAAGATGGATTTTAAAGAATTTGATCCAACTTGGTCAATTCTTAGGTGGACAAAAGAATTAAATGATAATATTGATCAAATTAATATTAAATTAAATACATTAAATTATAAAATTGTGAGAATTAATCATGGGATGGGGAAAAATTCTGTTACTTTGAAAAATAGACAAAGATTTGGTTTATTGGAACCACAAAAGATGAACCTTAATTTAAAAATTATTAAAATAATTAATATTATAATAATAATTATTATAATTAAATAAATAA
>PPOL03000152.1:0-11179 GCA_003708905.3 Monosporozyma siamensis | reverse complement strand
GTAGTAGTCCATGATGTTGCTGTTGGTGTTCACCCACGTGAAGTCCAAGTTGGGGCACCCGTTGACCACCTTACAGATATCATTACTGGAAGATCTCTTAGCATAAGGTGCTGGTGCAGATGACACAGCAACAATAGCAGAGAATAAGTTGATAAGATATACTAGGGTCAGCATAAGGTTATCTTAAATAAATAATTTGTTTTTTTCTTTTTCTTTTTAAATTCTCAAATTCGATTTAGATTTTTTCCTTGGGTATAGTATTTAGTATCAGATATTTTGATGTAGATAATTAAAGGTAATAACAATTGTAGCAAATGATGCAGAGATAGCTAAAAAGGTGGTAAGGTAGTATGGAAAAAATAAAAAAGTGATTGGTGGTGTATTAAATGTTAAAAGAGAAGAAAATTCAAAAGAGCTGCAAAAAAGAAACACATGCTGAAAGACAGAAATATTGTGGAGACAACTCTTTTATATAACTCGATGGTTCGTTATAAGTAGAAAATAAAAAATTATACCATTAGGAGTCACCTTTAAGAAAAAATGAAAATTGGAAAAGAAACAGCTAAGAGTAGAACCTAAAAAGAATGCAATGATTTTTCGAACCACAAACAGCTGTTAAGAAAAAGTTATACAAACTTGAAGAGAATGTTGGTTAACAAAATGTCAGCAGCGATATATTCAGTTTATTGCATTCTCTATATAGTTATTAGATGCATAGTTAACGAAATGTCAGAAATGATATATTAAGCTTATCACATTCTCTGTACAGTTATTAGATGCATGGTTAACAAAAATTTAATATGTATTTTTTAAATTGTTTTTATGTGTTTGATTTTGAAAATGATAAATTTTTAAACAATGTTGATCCGAGTCTATTGTTAGATTGTGTTAGCTATATTTCTCTATGAATAATCTGATCTTAAAAGAATATATAACTAATTATATAATTGTGTTGCTTTCCTTCTAGTATTCTATACTAGAAGAAAGGCATGTATAGGAATGATATACCACGAGTGGAATGCCCTAAATAAGATTCGGCATTGAAGACAACTACACAGTTCCCTTGAATGTAGCACGGTATCCCGATCCAACTCTGTACTTACATTTTCTTGTCTATTACCCCACCATCAGATATCATAGGGTAAACACATAAATGTTCCTAACATTTGTTTGTGTTTTCAAACAACATTAAAATGTGATTACTTTTACTCCAATCTATTCCACTTTCAGCAGGTTATAGGCGTATCCTATCAGAGGTAAGTAGCACCCACATGCAGCAAAAGCGATGAGAAACGAACAATGAGGCCTGATAAACGGGGTTATAAATAAGCATTGCAAAGATGAAGAAAATATACAAAGTTGAAACTGTGGAACTTGGTCACATGACCGCTGTGTTGAAATTTTCTTGGGAAACTGTGTGGGAGGGTTCGCTCATTTTTTGCAGCGGTTTACCACGGGCCGCACATAGTGAATTGTATGGCGAGTGTGCATACGTATGGATTGATTTTTTAAAAATTTCTTGTATTTTTATATTTTGTTATGTTTGGTTAGCGTGTAGCAAGGCGATGACATGAGTGCGAAAATAAACAAAATGATAACAATCTTTAATTTTACTACTTATTTTAATACAGCATGTGTATATTTTATATAGCTTTACTTGTCTATCAATACATTTTCTACTATGCCATCTACAGAATCAATAAAGTTCAACAATGGCAGGCACTAGAAGATCTTCTACTAAAAAACTAGCTACTAAGGGACAAACTCCTACAAAAACATTCTTGGGGAGAGATCATAAAATATTAAAACTAATCCTCCCACAAGGAACAAAAAAGATGTTACTAAACAAGGAGAAGGAGGAAACAACCAAGCATGGAGAACAGAAAATTGCTAAACTAAGTAAAGCTAATTATGAAAAAATTGATGGGTTAACACTGTATAGTGAACACAAATATACTCCTAATCATCGTTCAAATATGTTTGCAGTATAACCTTCAAATCCAAATTTATGGTATTGTCAATATACTAAAGAGGGACATTTTTGTGGCTACAGTAAGGATTTCACAAAATGTCCCATCCAAGAAGAAAACAATGATGATAATGACATTGAGAATAATACTGAGAACAACAAGGAAAGGACAGGAAAGAAAAAAGGAAACAAGAAAAAGCATTTCAACGAACCTTTGAGACACTATTTTAAGAACACCCATGGGTTAGATAATTTTGACGATAATACTATCTATCAAAATATTAAACAAGATATGAAAAATAAATTTTTCAAAACCCATTTTACTTATATTGATCCCAAAGGCACCGAAGAGATGGAAGCCAAAGAATTGAAATTATTAGCTGAAAAAAATTAGAGAATTATTATGCCTATTTGCCATTGCTACCCATATTCCATTGGAAGCATTAGACAGTACATTTTAGTAGAACTAATTTTTTTTTAATTAATTCCAAACTTAAATTAACTAATTTTTCCAGAGTTGTTACCCCATGTATGAAGGTGAGGAAAGACAGAGTTGAAACTATTTTAATTGATAACAATAAAAGTAGAAGTAAATAATTTCAAATCCCAGAATTTCCTTTAGATCTTTCCACCAAAGGTTACAAAATTGAAAGAATGATGCAGAGATTCAAATATATCAATCCTAATTTAATTATTCCATACTCCATTGTCCCTGAGGGTTGGAAATTCTTGAAAGAAATCTCCTACCAGGGGACACCTCTTAGTATAACTGATTTTGATGGTAATGTTAATTTTATTAAATGTGATATTGATCATTTAATTGGTGGTTCATTGGATGATCATATTAAGTATTTTAATAATATTTTCAACAGACTTGCACTTCACAATGTTGTGTAAAGTATAACAACTGATGGTGTCCCAAACATCAATAGAGCAGGGCCACCTGTTCTCTACTCTGGTTACTCTCATTTACCAATGGGCCAGGTCCACTGTTTAGCTTATAAGATAAATATTTTTACCAGAAAGATATCCAAAATTTTAAAGGACTGTTTAACCAATACCACTAATGACACATTCATTATTAACAGATTGTCTAAAATTTTTCAAAAATATGGTTGGAAATAATTTTCCAGTTGATATTGATATAAGATGGACTACCAAATACGACCATGCTGCATTTTTTATAAAAAAAGAGAAGTTGATATTAAAATTTACTGAAGAATATACACTTTCCTGTTGTAAAGATAACAGTTTAAAAAAATTAAATGTAATTTTGAATCACGATGATTTTAAACAAGCCCTTTTTATTGATAAACTTTATGGCCCAATGGCTAAACTAATTAAATTCTTTCCACAAACAAAGGCTTTATTCCACTCTAGAATTGCTGTACTGCTACTTATTGAAGAGATATTTGGAATGTTATAAACGTCCCCTTTGTGAAAGATATCACCCAATAACCACTTATGCTGAAGTTGGGTAGAGGTTCAAATTTCCTTCAATTTTTGAGTGGATTAGATTTTAGTAATTTCGATAAATCATTCAAGGAAACGTGTGAATTTGAAAAGTCTGGTTATGAGGCTTCATTTTTATTTTCTCTTTTTCATCCATGCAATAAAGGAATTCATAAGAAATATTTATAGATATTTGGTTCAGAATTGAATGTGGAGAAACTAGTCACTGAAATACTACGTCGAGCATCAAAAATAACACTTGATAATGAAGCTGATATTGAAATTTTATACGGTATTTTTAAGATCCAATTGGATAAATTCCTTGATGATTTTAAATTTCAATTCTGGACAGACCGCAAATGCTGGGGTTCCATTAAACCGTCTGTGGAAGAGTTAGAAGAGTCCCATACCAAATTATTTACATCTTCAAGGGCAATTCAAAATCTTGATTGTTTTTCATTAATTAACCCACCATTGAAATTGTTATACAGTATTGCTGCAACGTCCGTTGATGCAGAGAAGGGCTTTTCCGCTCTTCGTAATTTCTCGAAATACAATCGGGTAAAGTTGAAACCCTCTACTTTAGGCAATACACAAACTATTTGATCCTGGCATATGGTGATAAAACTCACAAGTGATGATGACTCTACTTGGGAAGATAATGTTAAAGAAATACTTAATACCACAGCATGATTTACTATTTAATTTTTGTTAACTTATTTTGGTGGTAATTATCTTCTGCTTCAGTTATCATATGTATAAGTTGCTGTTCTTTTAATCTAAATATTGTAAGGAGTTAGGATATTGTTTGTATATATTTTCATTTCTCATAATCAATCGCTTTTAAAAACTCTATTGTCTTAATCTAGCTAAAAAACAGGGTGTAAAAGAACTATTTTTAGGTGTAGAGGAATGCAAAAGAGGGTTTTATAAATATTTTCTGTTGTAAAACGGGGCGGCATCAAAATCGACCGAAATTTTCCAAAAGGTGCAAATGTGACTTTTCGTCGGCTTTTGCAAACCTTAGTACAAAACTCCAATTATCTGACCAATTTCCTTTAAAGGAAAATTACGTATAGAATTGCCCCCCCCCTCTCTTACTAAGTGTCTGTCTATTCCTAGAAATGAAAATAATGATTCATAAAAACAAGAATATTTACTATTATAGAATAGTTTGCAACTAGGTGGAGTGCGTAAATACTTGAATGAAACCGGAGAATTCAATAGTACGAAAATTATTTAGAAAGAAACCATAAGAATGCCAAATGAAACTAAAAGCCCCGTCCTCTACTGTTGTAAGGTTTTGGTATTTTTAAAGGAAACTGGAATATGAGACCAAACTGGAGTTAATTAATTTACGGAATAGCAATCCATATACTGCATAATAAGATAAAAAGCGATAATAAGATGTCAACAATATATTACTGCATGGGGTATCGTCATGTGGGGGGGTTTGACATGAAAACTCCATATATTTATCAAATCGTGAACAGCAATAGTAATTCAGAGGGCCTAAAATTAGGTAAACATTTCTGAAACCCAGTTCCGCGGAAAAGCAACCCTTTTGCTGCTCGAGAAAGAGTATCGAAAATGGCAAAAAACAATACAGGCATTTTTACTTAAGCGTGCTTGTCGGGGGTTTTATCATAAAACTCTCCTCTCCGTGTTTCAAGAGCTCCAGAGTCTAGACCTAGGGCACCAAATTAATAATGGGATTCGATTTTTTTGTGTAAAATGGGGCCTAATTCAGGCTGCCTAATAAATCTGCGATGATAGGATTTGGAAAGAAAAAAATGTGTCCAACATTTTGCTTTTTCGAAACCAGTAGCATTACATTTTATTGTTGCGACAATTCCTTAGAAAAGGAATTAAATTTATTCATGAAGAAGCAAAACAAAAGAGAACAAACTGGTAATGAGTAAACAATCAAATTACATCACTTTTGAATTTACTTAATATTTGCAAGAAGGATTAATTTTGCTTGTCTAATCCCCGCGTTTCCATCGTATTATTGTTTTTTTAGAATGTTCTATTCCAAAATGAATACGAAAAAAACAACAGAAAATCGCGCAAGGTTGTCAGGCAACTTTTCATATGCAAGATTTGATAAAATATGAAAATATAATAGAAAGAAGAATTTGTCCTCAACTAACCCCGAGGAACAAAAACAACATTCAGTATTAAACTTTTTTACTATTGTTATTTTTGTTTTCTAAAGTGTGAAAAATCGTGACTTTTCCTTTTGAGATCGGTTCCTGAACTACTCTGGCAAATAAACTATTCATTTCACACAATTAAATATAAGCTAAATTTTGAAAAGGTACAAATAAGGAAATTTTTTACAACCATCGAATGAAAGTTCTTTGTAGTTAATTAGGGCCCGAGCTAGTTTATACACTCAAAATTGCTCCACTATCTTTCAAATTTCTCATGACATTTCACATACTTCTTTGAATTATTTCTTGCATTGTTTAAGATGCTGTTTCATTATTTAATATGTTTTCCTGATTCCTTTTGTGTTAGTAAAATTTTTCCATTGTAACTTAACAAATTCTCAAAATTCTAGAAAACCTTCTTTTGTTGTTCCATGAAAAAAAAAATTTATCCTTAAGAAAAATTCCCCGCTCATTACATTCGTTTAAAAGAATATAATAGGCAAAACAAAAGATTTCCTGAATGGGAAAAACGTAGATCTGTCACTTTTTTGGTTTAAGTTGCATAAATTTTAGAGTAAACATTTGCTTCGAAGGTGCTTGATTAGATAAGAATACAACAAGTAATACTATGTTTATATTGAGATACAAACTGATTTCGATTTTTTAACAACTTTTAAATATTTTCATTTAGTTGTATTAATTATTGACAAAGAAATGTTAGTATCGATAAAAGTTAGAATGGAATTGATTTAAAAGGTTTTTGGTCTGATGGTGAATTCTAACGCTCTTCCCCTCTTCACCATTAAAACTATATTACCATTAAAAATTGGTTGAGAATTTTTATCGTCCTTTTGAATACCAATTTAAAAACCAAGTTTGGTTTATTTGAACAATTTATAGGCAAATAAATATAATAAGAAGAGAAGCATTTGGCTAAGGTAAATATGTAAAAAAGAGCAAAGAGCACCAAAAGGCGTGATCAGTAAAAAAAGAAAAGAAGAGAAAACAAACATGAATAAGAAGTCAACAAATAGTTGTTTGAGAGGCTCAAGAGGAGGTCAAAAGCAAGAAGTCATTCCTAACTTCTTGTTCTTGTATATTTTTTCGTTGTTTGAGTTTTACTTTGATCGTAAAGATGAATTATATCGAATTTAAAGCTAATAACACTTGTTGGGAAACGTGCTACTCCGAATTTTTGATAGTGAATTCTTGAGTTTACAATTATTTATCAAGGGGATACGTTATTGTTTTCTAATCCACAATCAAATGACTTGCCATGATGTAATGAACATCCTGTTGCAACATTTTAAATGTTTCTCCACTTTTGGAATATTATTTTCTTGAATGTATTTATATTTACAGAGAAGGAAGATGCATTTCCCCTTCACTAATTGCTAACATACCAACTTATACAATAGAATTAATTTGAAGATCACGAAGAAAGTTTTTTATAGTTTATAAGTATAAGAAAAATCTGTTAAGAAAACCTTATAACAATATTGGAAAAGAGGCGATGTATCCAATAAAGAGAGGAAACAGAAAATACGTAATGCTGAAAATCTGCATGATGCATGCAGACTTGGATAATATTAAATGCTTTGAACAGTATTTAAAACCGGGGCTAACTATTATATTTAAGAGCGGCTTCATTGTTATCTTCTTTATAGATCGTTTATAAAGCCGGTAATCAATAAAATGGGTAAAATATGAATAAAAATAATAACTTCTGCAAGAATTACCCTTTTGTTTATTCCTACTAACAGAATAAAACTTAAAATGGAAAATATAAAATTCCAGCATGAAACCCCTATTAATATTGAAATTAATGTGGAGGAAACAAAAAAGTTACAACATGGCTTATTGTTTCTTATAATAAATCAGCAAAAGGAATTTAGGGGTTGCCTAACAAGTATGCACCGTAATAAAGTGTTATTTTTTTGTTTTCGATTGTCCCTCCAAATTTTTCAATTTTTTTGAAAACAGCCGCAAATTTTGCGCAAAACTTTCTGATTTCTTACTAATCTGAAATATTTTTACTACCAGATAACAGGGCACCAAAAGTTTGTTTTTTCTTTAGTATGGTTTTTATTTTGAATAGGAAGAGGGTTACAAGGCAATTCTTACAAGAAGTGCAGCCATGTCTCCACGTGATTCGTCATCTCTAGTGTTTTTTGATCCCAGAAAAATAACAAAAAACAAGATAACGATTAAAGGAAACGTAAACCAAAGTACAACGTTTAAAGATAAGAAGCTATTTAAAAGGCTATCTTTTACCCGCTGGACTAAAAAATAATAAATGCCATAAGAGTGATTTTTTAAAAAAAATATGAAAATTGCCTCAGTTAGTCTTTTTGAAAAAGTAGCAAATCATTTGATATATAAATAACTAACATGAACACTAATATTTGTTCCCTTTGATTGCAAATATTTTATATAATTGCTAAATAGTACGAATAAATAAAAAAAACCTTAGCCTTTTGCAAGTAACAATGCCTAAGACAGACAATACTATACTTGAGTCAAGTCCAGTAAATAAGAAGAATGAAAAGAAAGTACACAAAACTAACACCAAAGATGACAGTGCTGATATAATTCTCTTAACAATGTTGTTAGCTCAGGTTGAGGAAATTCTAAAATTAGCAGGCTTTGATCGTACTTCGGATACCTTCCAATCATTTCAACCCTTCTTTTTACTTGAAATATTCACTGGAAACAACCCTTATTTTCCTAATAATCCAAACAATATGTTTGCCTCTTACCCAAAAATTCCAAACCTATATTACTGCCAACATTATAATAAAAAAAAGATAGTTACTGTGAGTATCATTACCCACACCCTCCAGGTATTCCTGACTGGGTAAGAAATAAAAGACTTAAAAGTCATTTGGAAAGGAAACATAAAATTTTTGATTTCTCAGATGATAATCTTTTGTTTAATCTCAACATCTTACAAAAAAAATGATTTTTTTAGAACAGCACAAAGGTATTTAGAAACTGACGCAGTTTATAACATAGAAGAACCTAAATTTAAATCCTTGTTTCAAAACTTGAAAGAATATTTATTCTTATTTGCAATCAATGCCCAAATTTCTTTTCTAGCTCTAGATGACAATTATTTAGAAAGAGCTTTAGAAGCTGCTAATCCCAACATTAAATGTACTGCAATTATGACACATATTAATATCTGGCTTGAAAAAAAGTGTACTTATATAGATAACTACATTAAGTCTTATTTTCAAAATTTGGGAAAAGCTTTAAAATTTCAATGTTTCCAAGATCTAGAGGCAAGAACTAAGGAATTTGGAAAACAGTTTAGAGGTTTATTTCCTTCCATCTCTATTGACGGCTGGCAAGGGCCTAAATCTACGTCAATAAATGCTGCTGTTATGATATTGCCTAAACTTTCTGGTCGTTATGACACTATTACCATTAATGTGGAGGAATCGCAAGGAAAAGGATCAGTAGATCATTCACAATATGTTGAAAAAATAGTAACTGTTTTTGGACTAACAACCACATTGGTTAATATTGCTAGTGATGGTGCAAGAAATGTGAAAAGGGCAGGATTATTTATGAAAAATGATAAAGAGTTTCAAGCTTTTGCAAGACAAGTCCATTGTACCGCATATATCTTAAATCTATTTAACCAATATATTACAGAATCATTAGAAAAGGCAAAAGGAACCCCTTTCATCCTAAGCAAACTTGCTACTTTTTCAAAGGAGTTAACCTATTCAAAACTGACAGTTTTTAAATCTAAGGTTGGTCTAGCTTTTCCCAAATACTATCCCACCAGATGGAGTTCATGGTACAACCAGGTTAAATTTTTTGTAGAGCATCATCGTGAAATATTTGAATTTTTTAGAGTACGTAGTTTCTATGAACCAGAGTAGAAATCTCTGAAGAATAAAGTATTCAGTATAACTGTGACATGTAAAGACTTGGAGGAAGCTCTACTTTTCAATGAGATATTAGAATCACTAGATAGGTTACTTAAATTCTTCTCTGAGAAAAGTCTTTCTGCACATGCAAGAATTTTTAGCATTCTTTATATCGAGGAAATGATTACCAGTAAATATCATAGACTACTTGGTATTTTTCCACCTTCAAATTTAACCAAGTTTGGTGAACTTCTCCAAAGAACGTGGGACTTTGAAATGGAAGGATGTCCAGCATTATTCCTTATAACTTACTTCCACCCCTTTAAAAAAATTTAGTGAAGAAATGTGAAGAAATAGGAAACGAAAAGTTTTGTTCTAAATCTTTAGTAACCCCAATTTCATAAAAGTGCTAGGTATTCCCTCTACTCCCCAAGTCCATGATGAAGTATTTGTCTTTTTTGAAGAAGAGTATCAACAATTTTGTTATGAATATGATTTCCAATTTAATAAGACTGAAGATGATTGCATATGCATTGATGATGTTTTCAAAATTTCTGAAGAACTTGGATCTAAGATTTTAATGATACTGCGAAGTCTGGAAGGTACAGAGAAATACGTTTTAATTAGAATATTATTAAAAATCCTTATGAGTCTAACCACCACCTCTGTCGATGTGGAAAGAACTTTTTTGTCTTTGGGGTATTTTGTTGGCCAAAGAAGAGTAAATCTTACTCCACGTACCCTGGAGAATAGGCAAAAGCTTCGTTCTTTTATAAAGGCAACAGAAACAGATTTGGATTTCAATGACCGATTTTCCACAATATTTGGTTGATACAAGGACTAATAACAAATAATTGAAGATTTTTGTAATTTATGAATGTAAATTCTCTATATAGGATTCCTATTATTCTTAGAAATATTTATAGTACATTTTCAAAGTAGGTTTCAAATTTTGCTTAGAAAAATGCCTACGGGTAAAACCCTGTTGAGCATAGGGTAAAAAACTACAAAACCTGAAAAAATGAAAATCGAAGTAAATATTGGTTTTGGGCAAAATTTGCGGCTGTTTTCAAAAAATCGAAAAATTTGGAGGGACAATCGAAAACGAAAAAAAACCACTTTACACCGTAATGATGATCTAAGCTGTATCGAGGATCTATATTGTATTTAAATACTATGAAAATACTGGCCACTCTATGTTTTACATTGGAAATGTCGAGATGCTGTACAATTTAATGCAGCTTTGCGGAGATGTCCGTTTTGCAATTTCTATTTCCAGTTTAATTCCCGGTTCATACTATTTTGTTTTTTTGCGAGGGTTTGCCCCTCAAAGATTGAATCTGTACTAGAAAGCTTATTGCGGTTAAGAAAAAAACTCACACTGCGGCATCTTCATTGATTAACTATTCCTAGTAAATAAGATACTATATCTCTGTGATTGTTGGTTTACATACAGACATATTTGTAGAAGATTACTAAGTTAAGTAAAATAGATAATATACAGTAGTCTTAAGTTGTTTGGATACGTATCCCCATTGGTGTATTTTAGGTCTTCCGAAAGAGTGTAGATATGACCTCTAATTTTGAGCCAACTCTCCCGATACAAGGCAGAGGTTTTGGTTTTCAGAGAGAAGTTATTTTTTGGGATGAGTCAGTTGTAGACATGGGTGCGGGAAAAATTTCCTAGATTCCCCTCAGGCAAATCCTAGTTTTCCCCTCAA
>PPOL03000151.1:0-11265 GCA_003708905.3 Monosporozyma siamensis | reverse complement strand
CCACTGTCACGGCCAGAAACCACCTCCAGAAGCTGCAGACAATGATGGGGTTAGTCAGGTAATATTGTTGGGGAGTGTGGCCCCCTTTGGCAGGTGTAGTTTCTAGTTGAATGCACTCGTGTCGGTGGAAAAACTAAATAACATGGTCACCATAGGCCTTTGCTTGAAAATACTCTTATTCAAGGTTATCTATATTTAAAATAACTAAGATCGGGTATAAACATTATATACAATTAAATGCATGTTACCATTTCCCCCATTCCTACTCTTCTTCATCGAATAATCCCGGGGTTTCTAACCTTTGAGCTTCTCCACCGTCTTGTTCATCATCACCGTCCTCAACTGCACTTGCAGGAGAGCCAATGTTGGTGTCTACAACACTCAAGGTGGCGCTTTCAGCCAGTAATGGAGATACATCACATAATCCCACTTTCTCCGCAACAAATGACTCCTTCGCCATGTAATCAAAGTGGCCCACCAGAGCTTCCATGTCCTTAGCCACATTTGCACTAATGCTAGCGTACGAGGATGGATATATGATAGCGTCTTCCTCACCTGTCTTATCATTTTTGATTTTCTGATAGACTACATCTTTGATTAATGTAGATTTCAAATACTTTTCAAATAATCTCTTTAAGTCATCCTCATTGATATCATGTGTAAGCTTTTCGACAAAAAATCCATTCCATTTACTCTTAAATTTTGGCTTCGAAGTGTCATCATCTTCAACTTTAATATTGATCAACTTTGCGGTTGTACGGGTTAAAAATTCTTCCATTTTACGTTCCTTCTCCATCTGTTTGTACGTTTCATAAATAGGCAAAACATCATGTAGCTTAACCGGTGGTTTACACGATCCTTGTTGTTTTTTTATAAATACAGACCTCTTTGGTTCACGATCTTGTGATTCTGCGTATAGATTATAGGATTTGGCTAATTCATGTATAAAATGTCTTTGTGGAGCCCGCATTGGTTTAAAATGAAGGCTCTTCTTTTCAGTATTATCAATTAGATCATTCAAAATATCTTCAATTTGAGAACACCACTTATTTTGTCTGGCATAGGACGAAACAACTGACTCATTAAATGGTAATTGTAAATCTTCAAAACTGGATGCTTTGGGTAACATTTCTTTTAACTTTTCTACATGTTTCAGACTTATACTGTCGTCACCAACAGTACTTGACTCCGTTTTATCTACCATACCAAAAGCTTCTTTCAACTGCTGTTGTCTCTTATAAACATCACATTGACTATCACACTCTAATCTCTCAGTGAATTGTCTAGATTCAAGAGTTGAAGTAGCACCACAGGTAATTTCCTTTTTTTGTCTCCCACATGGGCAACTAATTTCTACAAGACTGATGCAAGGGATATCGGGACATGGATCCTTCCCATGACATGGTTTACGACACTTGTGCAAACAATTTGCACGTGGTAAGCCACATATCTGGTTACATTTTGTTTGACATTCACCAGGTAAATGACATTTCTTTTGACAACGATGGTGACAATTTGATAACGGTTTACCACAAATTTGTCCACATGAAATATCCTTTTGAAAGCAAACTGTTCTCAATTTCTTTTCTTTACCACATTTACAAGGTCTGAAAACAGGAGCTGTGCAGGGCGGACACGGTTGATCTAAGGGATGACATGTATGTGGTACAGGTTTATGACCACATTCAGACATACCTTCTACGACTTTAATACATGGATATGGACAAGGGGGTAATTTGGTACCACATCTTACTGGAGCAGGAACGATTGTTTTGCCACATGGACAGACCAGATCGTTAGAATCACTCTCTAAACAAGGTGGACATTTACCAGGATGACATTTCCTTTGACAACGATGTTTCCCACATGATAACATTAAATTACAATCCTTTAAACAGACGTGTTGTGCTTCAACTAATGTTTCATCATTCATATTCTCTTTCGACCTAAAGATATTACTTTTTCTTCTCTGCTCTGCTAGGGGTCTTCCTGCACAACATCTTTCTATACATCTATGACGACGACAGGACATTAAGGATTCACATTTTATATTACAATGTGGAGAATCTTTGAAACCACAGGGGACTAAAAAAGTTGATTGATGACAGGCACACTTAACTTTGTCGATCTGAATACATGGATCCATACAATCCCCTTCATGACATGTAAATGGACATGTATGTTTACCACATTTTAAAGGCTTATCACAACGATCATCACAATGAGGGATCGGATCTGTACATTTTTTTCTTGGTTTAGTCAATTCAGTTAACATAGTTTTACCACAGGGACATGTTTTAAGTAACTTGGGAGAGAAAGGACATGGTTTAGTACCAGAAATAGTAGGTGATGGAACACATTTTTCTGTGAAGGAATGCTTACGACAATTATATTCAACACTTCTAATTTCTTGGCATGGATAAACACCAATCCATTTATTACCTTTCCCGTCTTTGGATGATTTTGTTGGAATTCTAACATCTGCACATTTTATTGACTTCTTAGTATGTTGTCCACAGTAACAGCGGATCTTTATATCACGAGATTCATCTTCTTTCAAGATCTCTTTACAAGGTCCACAAAAACCATTATGACATTTTCTTTGACATTTATGAATCCCACATGGTAATAATAAATTACATTTATCATCACAATGATATTTTTGTTCACCTCGTTGTCTTTTGTTTTGGAAACAAGGTATCTCCTTTGAATGTTTCCCACATTGACATGTAATGGTAATCATTTGTAAACATTCTGGATGAGGTCCTAGATGACAAATCTTGGAACAACCATGAGAACAGATTGGTGCATTACAAGTTTGACCACATGAGTTTGGATCTAATGGGTTTGGATCTGGATTAATAACTTTACCACACCAACATGTAGCTCTATTCTTAGATGGCACCCTTTTATTTACATGGTAACAGTTTGGACATTTCCAAATCTTATCTGCAGTTTTCTCGGTAGATTTTTGAGCCCATTCTCTAATACAATCATAATCAAACACACGATAACATTTCTTACAGGCAAACATTTTACAAGTATAATCCATTTCCACAGTACAAATCATGCAAGTATATGAATCCCCTTTAGCAATTTCTTGAATAGCTCTTTCATAGTACATCATGTTATCACCATCTTGTTCAGTATTTTCATCATCAGAACTGGTGGTAGCTGAATCTAAGCTTAACATCTGTCCATCACTAATTTCACCATTATTGGACAGTGACAACAGCCTGCTATCTAGTTCATCACTTGTACTATTAGCTGCAGATACCATAATGTACAGTGGGTAACCTTTGGACTGCAGTTACCTGAACAAGTATGTATATCTTTATCCTTTTAGTTCACGATTTGGAAGTTTTCAATATTTTCGGTTTGCTTAATTTTTTTTTTTTTATTTACCTTGAATACAGTGACAGGATCTGGCAGATACATAGTGCATAATATATAACTATAGCATGAAAGCCTATAAATCTCTTTCAAAACAGACCGCAAAGAACCCAATACCACCATCTTCTCTTGGTAAAGCCCTAATGCATCCACCAGCCATTCTTTCACATTCTTCCCCGCTGGCAGTGTCTCTGAACACTTCTTTGAATTCTTCGGCAAAACCTCTTCTTGGCCAGTTCGGTATGACAGAATCTCTAGAGGCAACTCTCCAACCTGCCTCTTGTACTTTCTTATCCAGTAATAAATCTATCACAACACGTTCATTTTCTTCGGGATGGATAGAACAAGTACTATACACTAATCTCTTAGCGTCTGGGAAACTCATTGCGTGTTTAACTACTTGAAATTGGAATGATGATAATTTTGCCAAACGAGTCTTTAAATCCTCCTTTTTATCCCATTCTTCTTGTTCATCTGGGATTACATTATCATCATCTTGTTCATCCTGTTGTTTCTTCTGTTGTAATAATCTTTGTCTATTTAATGAATCCACATATTTTCTACCAAAGATACCACTACCAGAACAACTCGGATCCAAGATAAATCCGGTGACACCGGGAAATTTCTCAGGAGTGGCCAATTTAGTGAAATCACCAACATTAACACTAATTTGTTTAGAACAACCAGCAATTTTGATCATCTTAGTTAAGATCTTGGCTCTTTCAGGATCCTTTTCAAAAGCATGAATCTGAACATGTGGTATCGTTTGTGCCTGCTCACCAAACATATATGATGCTACATGAGTGGTCTTATTCCCTGGGGCTGCACAACCATCGATAATAATATCATCAATGGTTGGATTCAAAATATGTGCAGGAAAACAGGATGCTCTATCTTGAATGATAATTTTACCTTGTTTATACAATTCATGAGATGTAATCTTGTCTCTAGGGTGGATCCCATAGAGATATGGGATAAATGGATCCTGATATATGGATCCTGATATAATTTGATTCCAATGATCCACTTTAATGGTGAATTTTTTGTTTAATTCTGCCAGAACCGATTCAACAGGTTTATCCTTAGTACAACGTAATGGATTAATTCTAATCCATCTGACAGGTGGAGCATCATTATCATTCCCGTTCCCATCATTGTGACCATCTACAACCATAGATAAATCTTTCACCTTCAATTTCAGTTTCAATTTCACCAATTCTGCATTCAATCTAGTCTTGTATTTCAAAACATACTGTTTTATTGGATGTTTCCCCATTTGAATTCTCTTTGACTTGGATAATAAAAGATCATGAACTAACAAGAGTAAAGTCAATTTTTGAAACGCTGGTTGTCCCTTCTTCTTTGGAATATCATCCAATAACCCTGACTTCTTCATAATCTTCTCCAAATAGGGTTTATACTTCCAACATGAATCCACCACAGCATAGATATGTTTAGGGTTGGTCTTCAACTTGTACCTTTTACAACTTTGCAATACCAAGGTCTGTAAGGACCCAGAAATTTGACCCTTTGCTTCCTGTTGCTCCACATATTCAAGCACCCAGGTACTGTCCCTATAGAAATCCATCTTACTCCCCTTTTGCGGCCCACAAAACCAAGCCAACTTTGTCACAAAACTTGTTGTTTCAGATGTTAAAAGTTGATCTCATCGCTTTTGTTTTCATTTTTTGGCACTGCGAGATCAAATTGAAAATTTTCCTTGTGCCTGCTATTGTTGTCCGGTTTCTATGCGGGGTCCGTCGGTTTTTTTTCTTAGCTCGAGGCTTCGATTTTCAGCAGACGCTTTTTTTTTCTGGTCTTTTGGAGAGAATAATAAGAATATTGAATATTTAATTGTCAGTTGAGTAACGGTTAATGGGTATTTGTTTGTCTTATACCTTTATTATATAGTATTGTATATATAGCTAACCCCATACACATCAAACTATGGCTGAAAAAAGTGCTGCTATTTCCTTTAAAAGGAAACTGGAACCCGACTCAGAAGAAAAAGATGTCAATAGTAGTACTGCTGCTACTTCTGCTGAGAATAACAGTAATGCCACTAAGTTCTTGGCTAAGAGACAAGTTATTGTTCCCAAAGTGGAACCACAGATTAGATACACTCCATTGAAGACGGGGTTATGTTATGATGTGAGAATGAGGTATCACGCAAAGATTTTTACCTCATATTTTGAATATATTGATCCTCATCCAGAAGATCCCAGAAGAATTTATAGGTTATATAAAATCTTGGCTGAAAATGGACTTATTAATGATCCAATGTTATCTGGGGTCGATGATTTGGGGGATCTTATGTTGAAAATCCCCATTAGAGAAGCCACAAATGAAGAAATCTTAGAAGTGCATTCAAAGGAACATTTAGATTTTATAGAATCTACTTCTAGGATGTCTCATGATGAATTATTGAAAGCTACAGAACAAGGGGATTCTGTTTATTTCAATAATGATTCCTTTGCAAGTGCAAAATTACCTGTGGGTGGTGCCATTGAAGCTTGTAAAGCTGTGGTAGAAGGTAGAGTGAAAAATTCTATGGCTGTGGTAAGACCACCGGGACATCATTCTGAACCAGAATCTGCAGGTGGGTTTTGTTTATTTAGTAATGTGGCAGTGGCAAGTAAAAATATTCTAAAACATTATCCTGAAAGTGTTCGTAGAATTATGATTTTAGATTGGGATATTCATCATGGGAATGGTACACAAAAGGCATTTTATGATGATAATAGAATTCTTTATGTCTCATTACATAGATTTGAACTGGGTAAATATTATCCAGGAACAATTAATGGCCAATATGATCAAGTTGGGGAAGGTGATGGTGAAGGGTTTAATTGTAATATTACTTGGCCTGTAGGTGGTGTTGGTGATGCTGAATATATGTGGGCTTTTGAACAAATTGTTATGCCCATGGGGAGAGAATATAAACCTGATTTGGTTATCATATCTGCCGGGTTTGATGCAGCAGATGGTGATACCATTGGTCAATGTCATGTTTCGCCAAGTTGTTATGGTCATATGACACATATGTTAAAATCTTTAGCCAACGGTAATCTTTGTGTGGTCTTAGAAGGTGGTTATAATTTAGACGCAATTGCTAGAAGTGCTCTTAGTGTTGCAAAAGTATTAATTGGTGAACCTCCAGAAGAATTACCAGATCCTTTAAAAGAACCAAAGCCTGAAGCTATTGAAATGTTAGATAAAGTTATTAAGTTACAATCAAAATATTGGAAATGTTTCCAAAGAAGACATGGAAATTCTGGTTGTAATTTTAATCAGCCAATAAATAATTCTTTACTTTCCAAAAATTTCCCATTACAAGATGCTATAAGAAATCAACAATATGAACAATTATCAAAAGAATATGGATTTGTTAAATTCCCGTTATTAAAATTGAAATTAGATGATAATACTGTACTATGTTCTCCAAATTTATATGATAAGAATAATGTTATTGTTCTTATACATGATACGCCAGAAATTTGGGCAAATAGAAATCCAATATCGGGAAATATAGATCCTTCCACATCAGTAATAATAGATTCAAGTTTAGAATTTATAAACTGGACCATGGAAAAGGGATATGGTCTTATTGACATTAATATCCCACAATCTTTAATTGAACAAGATAATTACTCGGCAATAATTACATCACAAGAAGTTCTTTGCTTCATGTGGGATAATTATCTTAAGTATTTAGAACCCTCAACAAAGATATCATTTATTGGTATTGGGGATGCATGTGCTGGTGTGGTACATTTATTAGGACATAGAGATACAAGAAATAATACAAAGACCGCCATAAGTTTTCTTGGTGAAAAATCTTTAAAACCATTAGTACCACTTGTTGATGAAACTTTAACTGATTGGTATTTTAAAAATTCATTAGTTTTCTCAAATAAAAATCATAATTGTTGGGGTGATAATGAACATAAGAAGCCAAGGAAAAAATATGGTAGAGTATTAAGATGTGAAACTGATGGTCTAAATAATATAATAGAAGAAAGATTTGATGAAGCCACAGATTTTATCCTTGATGGATTTGAAGAATGGAGTGATACTGAATCTTCTTCCTAATTTCGAGTTTTAAATTAATAGGTGAGGAAAGGAAATAAATTAAGGAATGGTCAAGTCAATGATTTAATCTGCCATAAATTGGAATCAACTTAGAAACTAATATTCTATTTTTAGTACTTTGTTGAAACAGTATCTATAGACTCCCAAAGGACACGTTTATATACTTAGACAAAAGAAATTCGTGAAATCTCTATTATAATTATATTGTATACATACATTTTACATAGGTCTATCATATATCATTACAGGAAAAAAAAGTGAGCTAATTTCAATGTAGTCATTTTTTTGAAGTAGAACCAGCTACTTCATTGACCTTTTTACCAACAAGAAAGGAAGGCTTCTTGGGTTTTTGAGGTTTCAAATGAGCTGGTTTCTTAGGAACAGGTGGCTTTTTCTTGTTTTGTGGGATTATCCCTTCTTCTTTGATAATCAGTTTGTCCTTTGAATCTGATTTTGTCAAGTCTACAGTTGATTTAGATTTGTACTTATTTTCCACTGCATTTAATTTTGCCAACATCTTCTGTTTAACATCCTTTTTTAATAATTCTTTCTTATCAACAGATAAATTATCATGTATGGAATCAAGTGCCCCTGCTGTAGATTCTCCTAAAAATGGATCTTTCACATTTGAGATTTGATCAATTTTTTGACTCACAATAGATATCGAACGTCTACCTCCAATACTACTATCAACTGCTGGATATCTATTAATTGATGTGATAATTTTATCCTCATCTTCGTCTTGGTCAACATCTTTTGTAGGATTATTAATTACACTTATTGAAGATACTGAATTTTCTGCAATCCTTTCTTGTTGTTCTTCTTCCCTTTCATCCTCTGATGATGATGACAAGTTAACATCTGGAAGTATCTTAGCAGCTTTTTCCACTTCATTGAATGATGCTCTAACACTATCCATCTTCAAAGTATGTTCATGGTACCCTATTTGAGCTGGTATTATTCCATTGATCTTCTTTAAATTAGATGTTGAGCGTGCTCTATTTAAGCTAAAATCTGTTTTTTGTTCTTCTTTGTATTTACCAGTACCAGATCCAGTGACGGCATATTGTTGTTTAATTTGATGTTGTTTAGAAACTGTTATATTATTTATTATCGGTTTCATGGTAGGTAACTGTGATGGAACCACTGTGGTATTTGTGGTTACATTTTGAGAAACATTTGCAGGCGCCTGCAAAATATTATTTGTAGTAGGCACAGATGTTATAGTAGTGGATGGTGGTTTATTATAGAAATTAACAATTGGACATGGAACACCTTGTAATCTTGAAATTTCTTCTATAACTTGATAAATATTTGGTCTCTGTCTTGGATCTTGAAGGAGCATCTTACTAATGCAATTTTTCAGATTGTCACTATAGTGGGGATATGCTGGGAATTGAAACGTCGATGATAAGATTGCACTTTCACCAAGTTTCTCAAAAGGGGTTGTATAATAACATAATTTATAAAGAAATACACCAAGAGCCCAAATATCGGATTTCTCATCAATAGGCAAACCACGATTTAGATCCACCATTTCTGGTGATCTATATTGTGCAGTAGTATTCTTCATAATATCATGTTGAACATATACAAATTCTTGTGGATTATTTGGAGGTCTAATTCTTCCACAAACAGATCCAAAATCACATAATTTAAATTCATTATTCTTCGATATGAGTACATTTTCAATTTTAATATCACGATGTATTAAAGGAGGTTGTAAAGCATGCATTGTGGCAACACCTTGAGATACTTGCGACATAATATTTAGTACTTCATCCTCTTGTAACCTATTTTGTAATCTTGTATTCAAAAAATCAATCAATCCACCTTGTTCACAATATTCCATTAAAAGGAATACCTCATATGCACCCCTTTGCAATGGATATCTTGCTGCATGTGAATCAATATATGATACAACATTCTTGTTATTTCTTAACAATTTCATGGCATCTACTTCAGCCCTCAAGACATTTAGACTTGATTTATCTGGTACAATGACCCTTTTCAAACATGCTAGATTTGAATCATATAGATATTGAGACGGTTGTAAAACTTCAACACTATATATTTGTGCAAACCCACCACTAGTTAGATATTTCAGTACTTTAACATTGTGGGATCCAACAGTTAAAGTTATTCCAGGGCTAAAAGTTTGTATATTCGGTTGATTCATTGATGAAAAAGCAATTAAAAGAGAGGAGTACCTAATGGGGCCTATTTAACAAATGGTATATAAAGCTATCCTTTTTGTTGCAGCAAACAAGTTAAGATTTTTTCACTTTGAAGATGCTCTTAAGGTAGAAATAAAAGTAAGATTGTTTTATGCACTGCCTTTATCTTTTTTCACCAATATGATTTTTTGTTTTTTGTTGTTTTTTGCCTTTGAAAAGTTCGAAAGTGAAAAAGGCAGTGACTACAAGAAGGAAGTCACAGCCAACAAGGTGTATCAGCTCTTTAGAAAGTCTTAATTATGTATTCCAGAAATGGTTGTTCTCAAATCGACTGTTTCTTGTTTTCTGAAGATTTTTGAACTCAAACAGTTGCCTATTTTAAAATTTTTCCAAACTACTTTAGGGTTTTCCAAAGAAAAGAGGGACCTGTACCCTAAGCAAACAACCTGGTCAGCCAGTTTTATGAACACAGCCAAAATTTAAGCTTTTCCACTTCTTTAACATTCCAACATGTTGCTCTTTTAATATGTTGACTTGAAAATCCATGTTCTTAAGGTCCCAACCTTCTCAATTATTCAATATTGCTCCCTTAAACTTATTTATTTAAAACATATCTAATCCCAAAATAGTGAAAGGGCCATTTAATACCTTTAAAGGTTAAATTCCAAGCGAAAGAGCAAAATCTCATGATTATTTCTTTTGTTTTTATAGTGCTGCTAAAACAAACAAAAATGTAAAGATCTGATTCCTTGGCCCAGTTGGTTAAGGCACGGTGCTAATAACGCCGGGATCAGCGGTTCGATCCCGCTAGGAATCATTTTTTTTCATTTTTTATGAGGCTGATATTTATGCAAGGAACGACCTACTTCAATAATAGCAATGAATTGACAGTGTATGTCGAACAGCCCTTTTGGAAGAGCAATATTCCTGAAAGTTTTTACTCTTCTGTTAGAAAAGGTTGGGTCGTGATTTGGTGTTGCTTTTATTTTTGTTTTTTGTTTTTTTTGTTGCAACAAAAGTGTTAGTCATGATCAAATTATAGGAAACATTGGTCTAGGTGGTTACAGCTGAAAACAGAGATTGTAAGACAACAATTGAGTAATTCCTCTAACCCAAAGTACGGTTAACTAATTCTTAAAATAACTACTTCGTTAAAATATACTGCAGGTTACGTAGTTGGAGATTCTACCGAGTACATTCAAGCGTAGTTGTTAGAAATTACTCTAGTGAATATGTGTATTTTCCTTTAAAAGTTAACTGCGGAAGTGTCTTGGCAAAAATTTTGTCAATCATGTGCTTTATTCTTTATTTTGATATGTGTTCTTTCCTCAAATTTATAGAAGCACACCTTATTAGACCTCTGTACCAATTAACACCTATGAATATATATGCGTATATATAACCTCTAGATAAAAAATAAAAATAAAAACATTCATATGAAGGTAAGAGCTCATGCTCATTTGTTAATACTTTTTGGACAGCAAGGGAGTATTTTACCAGAAAATACTTCCCTGCAAAACCGCTACAGCTTCCCAACAACATTACCTGACTAACCCCATCATTGTCTGCAGCTTCTGGAGGTGGTTTCTGGCCGTGACAGTGG
>PPOL03000150.1:0-11387 GCA_003708905.3 Monosporozyma siamensis | reverse complement strand
CAAGGCTGTTATCGAACAACAAACTGAAAACGGTGCTGCCAAGGCCTTTGCTGGTTTTGGTGCAGGTGTCTTAGCCGCTGCTGCTTTATTAATTTAGATACGGATAAATACTTGAGCGCTTTGGTTTAAGATTCGTTAACGTTTCTATTGATATATAATGTATTTTCAAAAACTAATTTTTATAAAAAATTCGTGTAATAAATTTCAATTCTTGTTGGTATAAGTAACTTTCAAATGAAATCAGCAACAAAAGGGAAATACACATTAAGCTTCCCTTAAATATATCTTCAGAGATTTTTATTTTCACCGTATCAGTAGAGGTACATTAGTGTATGTACACTTTTTATTTTTCAAAAGGGCTTTCTTTGGACTTCAACTGTTGTATTTACTGGAGGTAAACATACATATAATTATTCTCGATCAATGAATCTCTACCTGACGGTTAAGAAGTAACCATATTGTTGTAATTCCTGATGCTAGCGGGAGGATAGGTAAATTGCATAGTAAGAAAGGTATATTTAAACTGTATTGTCGCCTATTTACCCGTGCTCCATGTAATGGCAATTTAAAAAAATACAAAGAAAGAGTGCACCCTTGTCATGAGGAAGAAAAAACATGATATGAGTCTAATTATTAAGATTATGACACAAGTCTCCCGGTATACGCAGTCTAATTAACTATTACATTTAGGGGACACTTCAGTTAATCCAACAAATTGAATAAGGGTATTAAGGATAATACTCTATAGTAAAAGCTTATTGTTGGAAGTTGTAACAACAATTGCTATCATTAATTAGCTCTCAACAAGCTATCCTTCGCGATTAAAATCAACAGAAGATTGAATAAATCTTTATTAGACCCTCACGCCATTAACCTCAACCAATTTAGAGAAAATCATATGATGGGATTACCCTCGTGTTAAAAGGCTGCTCACTATTTTTACAACAGGTTCTTACCAAGAGTATCAACACACATGTTGACGGTTGTGAAATAACGTTGCGGTTTTATATTTTTACTGTTTAAGTCTTCGAAGATGGAGCTGAACCATCAATGATCAAATATACTTTTCTTATACCTACTTTTAGCTAGCCTTAAGTGTTTTTATGATGTAGTATTTAAAGATAGCATTAGAAGCGAACTTTGTTTAGCCAAGTATTGATTTCTGAATTTAATTAAACCAATTCAGTTTAATGCTGGGGGTTCGGACCAGATAAATTAAGTTTAAGGCTTGAGTCAAGTTGAGTCAAGTTGAGTGTATATTGAAATAAAAGAAGAAATTAAGTTGACGTTGGAAGTAGGAATGGGGAGGGGAACACTTGCCCTCAAATCTTCCCCTCGCTGTTATTTCCGCGGACATTATTTTTTTTTATGGCGCTTTTGAAAAAATATAATTGTATCAAAAATGGAATGAGGTTTTGTAGGGATACAAAAAAACATCGAAACTTGAATATACAAAAGATATAACAACTTAAGTATACAATTGTACAAAGAGGAAAGAGGCTAGCATATATAGAGAAAAACGTCATGTAAGCTATCAACCCGAAACTATAACCTACTCTAGAGCTTCATTGATTTCTCAAGGTCTGTGGGTGGGAGGGATGTGTACTAGAGTCTTGTGATGAAGTGTGGTAGGTAATCGCAGGCTGAAAAGTTGTTTAAATTGGAAAATTTCCCAAGAGGTTCGGAGGCTTCAGCGACCAAATGAAATGAGGTCGTGAAATTTTTTTTGAAATTTTTCAGGGTTGGTCATTTTGTAAATAAATTTGCCCGCAAGTTTTTACTATGGGCGTTTAGTACATTTTCTTGTATATAGCCTCCATTTTCCAAGTTACTTTTTCCGCGGAACCCTCGGCACTTTTTGAAAAATAAAAAAGTACTAAAAAAAAAATTTAGTTAGTAAATACTAAACCCGAATTTGGGTGGTTTTAGTACTTCCCTATATACCCATATTATACAACATTATTTAGAACTAGACAACATAAGACCACGTTTCTAGGCCATTATAGAGGATTTTCTATCATCTAGGAAAGTTTCAGAAAGATTGGAGTTCACCTTGATATACTTTTGGTCACTTTTGCCTGGATCTGGAAGTACTAAATTTAACACCCATAGTACTAACCACTACAAAATCCATACTAAATTCATACTAACCTTATACTAAGTAAATATAACATTTACAAGTCAATACTAGGACACATATAGAGTGGTATAGTAGCCTTGGTGAGCATCATTGATCATCCTCAGTACCTCCTATGGTGAGATTTTGGTTGGAATATGGATACTAATAATTTAGTGCCTATAAAAGTGGGTACTAAATCCATGAATACATGTACTAAACGCCTATAAGACGCAGTACTAACACTCTGGTGGTCTATGGAGCTATGTGAGCATATACGAGCCATAGAATGTAGGTCAGTAATCATCATGTAGTAAATACAATAGTACTAAAAAATCCTGAATTATAGAAATTCTCTATATTTTTCATTATTGATCATCATATCCCGAATGGAACCAAATTTCCATATCACTATCGTAGTCACATTCCATTTCTTTATACTCATCTAATGTTCTTCCCTTATTAGCTCTCACGTTAAAAAAATCCAGCCATAAGCGTAATAAAACATATTCATTCAAAGTGTCAGGGTTAAGCTTTCTATTATTCAAAATACCTCGACAAATACTAAATATCTTTTCAATATCGACCGAAGTGCATTTGGTGTATAGTAACGTCAGTGAGAGAGTTGCTAATTGAGGATATATATCCCTTCTGTCGACCCAATAATTATACTGTAGTTCAACACTGTTATGGAGTGTAATGTTGTCGCTAGGATGATGCAACTCGATCATGTATGATTGAAATTCATTCAAAGCAAGATTTTTAAACACCTCTCGTAGTCTCTGAATGGCATCGACCTCTTTGTTAGTTGCTAGAAACAGTTCCTTGGACGCTAAGTTGTTGATTTCTTCATAAGACATTTTTCGGTTTGTTGGATTGGTTTGCAAAAAATTATAGAAAAAAAAATTTAATCGTGAAGAAGTACCTTTCAGTTCATCTTTAATCGTATTCTTCTTCATAAGCTCAAGTTTGGAGTATGGATTGAGGGAATCAGATATACATGACACATTTCTCCTGAACACGTCTTTGTAATTCTCAAAAAGTTTTGCCATTTCACTGAACTGTCTAAGTATAAGTACTTCCTCTTCAGTAAGGATCTCCCTTTCTTTGTAATAAATAACAGTCTTTATAGCTTGGCCAACATTTCCACAGAGTCTACGATGGCATGCCATTTGCTCAATCTCATTGAGATATTCTTCAATGTAATAATAAAAATAAAGATTATTGCAACTTGAATTAAGGGTATCCTTTTGAAGTAATTGGAATAATTGATCAAAGGGAGGTAATATGAGTAGCAAAAAACGAAGAGTAGCGATCTCTCTAGAAGTAAACTCAAAAAATTCTCCGTATTTTTTTTGAATATGTAGATATTTATCAAAGAATTTAGGTATTTCCTCGATGACTAGCACAAATTCATTGAAAAGTCTCAATTAAGAGAACCAACGAGTTCTATTTGGTCTAGAAAGGTATTTTTGGAAAAATGTGTGCCAATGATTCAAAAGATTAAAGTGTTTTCTCATTATTTCACTTCATTTTAATATTCTTTTCAGTGGGGCACATTCCAATGTCTAAACAGAAGTTGGAAAATTAACAATTAGTCGATTTACCATGTGTGCTGAAGAACTAAAGAAGACTATCTCCCCCATTTGGGGAATTGAGATTCTTTCATCTTCTTTTAAAATTTTATAAAGCTCTTGAATCATCTTTAAATTGGCGCTTGCTTTATCAAATGTGATACCAACAAGTTTATGTTTAATATTAAAATTATCTAAAATTCCAATTGTCCATTTGGCTAAGTGTATACCTGTTTCATTCTCCCTTCCAACATATTTAATCCCAAGAAATAATTTGCACTGTAATTGTCCAACATTATTTTTTAAGAAGCGATCAATTTTTTTTCTTTCAAAAGCGTTCAATTTGGAATTATTGGGTACAAAGGTTGCCACAAAACCAATATATTTCCTACCGTATTCATCTGACCACCCATCCATAATTAACGATACTTGTTCAGTATTGGTTAAGATATCTTTGCAGTGGTTTTTTAATTTCCGTATAAGCTTCAGATATTTTAGAACGAAATGTATGTCTATTAAAGATATAATTTTCTCCCACAAACTCCTGGTAATCGGGATCTTCAACAGTCGAAATGACACAATATGTTGAAGATAGGTGGAAACGTAGCTGCTTCCAGAAGAATTTATTTAATTGAGCGGAATTGTAAATTTTTGGGGAAGGTAGAGGCTTTTTATATGAATTTCTATTGATTAGCGATTTATATATGTTTGAAGTTCTGTGTTTTAGTCTGACATTTATAGGTGACTTCCAACATGCTTCTTCATATTGGAGAAATCTGTATCTACTCTTTTACAAGTATTACATTCCTTAATGATTACATACTTTCTTTTAGCAAAATAACCGCCGCTCTTGAGCAGGGCATCCTGCCTTTCAACACATATGTAGCCACATCATGGATATAAGACTTACCTTGTTTTTCATGGCAGCTTTAGCTATCTTTGATAAAGATGAGTATTCATAGACTGTATACTCTTCTCCCTTTTTATCAGTGATAGTTTTGAATTCTGGGTTTGATGTACATACAACTTCATTGTTTGACAAGACATTTTTATAGCTGAGCTCAACGATATCTTCATCGATATCTTCATCGCTATTATCAGTATTAACTAAGGTTTCATATTCAACAATATTCTTCCGGTTTTTATCAGCATCACTGGAAGTTGTAAGTTTGGGGGGGCAGTAGCTATAGCTCTTTGTGAAGTTTCTAAGGTTTTATGTACGTGCTTATAAGAACCAAAGTTTTAAAGACTGTCTTATAATGACACACACACTTTTCATTATACTGTTTAGTTGTATCATTGATTTAGAATGTTGCAAGGATATAATATTTTCATGTGATGTCAAGTTGATTTTCCTATATAAAGGGTTTGAGCCTTAGTTGTTGGTGTCTATGCTTATATCTTACAAAGAAGCTGGCAATTAAAAACAGAGATTTTTTATCTTCTTAAGCTAGTAAAAGATATTTTTTTACGTAAATACATATATAATATATATTTGTCAAATTCAAAGAGCATATATCACGACCATTGCGTTGGCTTCTTGAATTTTTTGATGGAGAATATACAAGAGAGAATTCAGAGAAAACACATAAATTTTTTTTCTTCTTTTAACTTGCTCGATTTTAATCAGCCATCTTCAGCGTCATTATTTTACCAAACCTAATGCATTACATTTTTTTTGCCCTAACGGAAAGAAACTAGCCCGCCCATGAAAAATTTTTGTGCTAGCGCCGCACCCAAATTTGAAAATCACTGAAAGAAAAATTTAGTTACTAAATGACCAACTCTGAAATTTTTAGTATCACGTGCTCAAGATTTAGCTTCTACCCTAGGGAATCCTTGAGAGAAAAACTGGGATTTGCCTGAGGGGGATCTGGAAATTTTTCCCGCACCCATGCCTACTTTCAAGTGCTAGACATGTCGAATACATTCATAAAGTGGTTCACCGCAATCTCTTTTCTATTTTAAAATATCTTAACAACATTAGCGTACCTTTTTTATTGAAATATGTATAATTTACAGTGTATTGGCTTGACTGTATTACTATGCAAAGATGTCTCCATAGTCCAATCCAGCTGTACCTCGATTCCAACCCTGAGAGTTATGACAAAGGAACTTCCTATGAGAGCAAAAACTTCTTCCAGAGAAGTGATGCTATTGCATAGCTTGTTCTCTGCAAAAAATTGGAGATTTACATCGTTCCACCTTGGTTTAGTCGTACAAAACATTGCTTTCCAAAAAGGGATATTTGTTTGTTTGCTTGTTGATATTTACAAAAGTAAACGACCGCGTATACCTTAAAGGGAAACAATTGTCTGGGAACGAGCGTGATCGTCTGAAAAATCACTCAAAATGGCAATCCTTGAATTAAACACACCATAAAATATAATGTCAAAATTGAAAAAGTGTTGTGCATGGCCTTTGTTTACTACATTTTCACAAATATGACAAATCTGCGTTTATCAACGAAATGAGAATTCTTTCCCTACCTTTCTTCGTTTATTTGGAGAAACCACGGATGTTAATGCAAGATCTGTATCTTTTTAGACTACATGAACATTAAGCATCCCAAATACATATATATATATATAGGGGCCATATGTAACATGCAAGAGATGACTTTCAATGTTCTTGTAAGATTTAGAATGCATTTCCTTTTACATTAAAAAAAGTTCATTCCAAAGAAAATCATAAAAATGGTCACAGTTAACAAAACACTTTTAACTGCCTCCACTGCTATTCAAGTTGCCAATGCTGTCACTACTTTACCTGAAACTGCAGAAGCCGTGCAAATGGCTGAATTAGCCGTTTATGTCAGAGATATTGCCCAACATATGACTTCCTATCAGTCCTTTAGAGCTGCTAACCCCGATCAACCATATCCAGGTATTTTAGTAATGGCTGCCGTTGATGCTATCATGGATGCAACTGATTATAAATGGACTACTATCTTAACTGGTATTGATCCAGCTACTGTTAAAATGATGTTAACAGGTGTGCCATGGTACTCTACTAGAATCTTACCTGCTTTGGAAGCCTTTTTAGACAGTGAAAGTATTGTTGTCGTTGGTATCAATGACTGGGAATACGCTACTACTTCTTCTATCGTAAGTACTACAGCTGATCCAACTACTACAGCTGCCGATCTAACTACCACTACTACTACTGCTGCTGTTGAAACCACATCCATTATTTCTTCTATCGTTTACTCCAACAACACCTCATCTGCTACCACCTCTGCTTCTGCTTCTGCTGCCTCTGCTTCTGCTACTGTCTCTTACTCCACCACTGCTAGATCTTCTTCTTCTTCTTCTTCTTCTTCTTCTTCTTCTGCTGTTGCTACCGCTGCCTCTGCTGCTGTTAAAACTGAGATCACTAGCGCCTCAAGTGCTGGTAGTGAAGCAAAATACATTACCTCTTCCAGAGCTTACTCTAACGGTACCTCTTCCGTTACTTCTTTGGACTCATCTGCTGTTGAAACTAGCGCTCAATTAAGTTCTACCATCGACTCTTCCGCTGCTTCTACCGCCGCCGCTGCCGCTGCCTCTGGCAAGGTTGCTACCGAATGGAACACTGTGACCTCTCACTATGCCAACACTACCACCATCACCAGTTGTCCACCAGAATCTGCAACCACTGTAGACGTCACTGCCAAGAGAACCTCTGAAGTTACTGAAACCATCTGTGACGAAGTGTGCCACTCCAAGAAGTCTGCTGCCGCTGCTGCCGCTGCCGCCACCGCCGGTACTGCCACCACTGTTACTGCTGAAGAAACTTCTACTGTTACTGCTACTGTCTGTGACGAAACTTGTCAATCCAAGAAATCCGCTGCTGCCGCTGCTGGTTCTTCCACTAAGGCCCAAACTGCTACCCCATCTACTGTTGCTCAAGTTACCAAGTCTGAAACTGCCACTACTTCCTCCAAGGCTGTTATCGAACAACAAACTGAAAACGGTGCTGCCAAGGCCTTTGCTGGTTTTGGTGCTGGTGTCTTAGCCGCTGCTGCTTTATTGATCTAATCGGCTTTTTTGATTTTGTCTTGAATCATTGAGTTTGCTTTTATTATATTCTAATTTTGAAATAAATATTGTATGTATTTTTATAAATACCCTTTATATACTTTTCTTATTAAAAAATCAAATGTTATCATTTAAATTTCTCGTTTTCTTTCAAATTATTTAAGCTTTTTCTTGATTAATAAAGAGCCAAAAAGCCCTATAGAAATTGCAGAGTGCCTTCTACAACTTTTTTTCTCTGAATATTCCTCTAAGATAACTTGTGGCTAAAACAAAACTGTTGTTCTAGGTTTTTACCGTCGCAGAAAAATCATTACTTGCCCTCTGAATCATAAATATGCCCACTATGTATGTTGGCGAAACAAACCCTTAAGTAAAAAGGGTGAATGTTTTCAAAGCTTTACATTACAAAGCAAAATGAAGAAATGGCCCTCTTATAGCATGCAATTGCAACCCCCACCCAAAAAACAACCTGGGACCTTCATTGAACTGATCTGCCATTGTGTTTGCTTCAGGTTTACAAAGACACCTTATATATTTACTCTTTTCATTACTTCCAAACAAAACTTCTGCCCTGAATTTATGGGGAAAATCATTTGAATGATTCAGAAAGTTTTATTGGGAAGTTAGAGGCTACCACTAAGGAACGGTCTATAACAGGTCTGAGCCAAATAAAAGATACACGCTCTCCCTCACTAACTCAAACAAGCTTAACCTAGGCGACTCTTCTCTAAGTAACATTCCTCGACTACAGCGAAGACTTAAAACGCTTCGCGAGTCGCAAACCTTTTCGTTTGTTTGAACTTGAGATCGCTAATCTGTGTAGAGGACTTTTCCGGGTCTTTGTTTTTGTGAAATTAAAAAATAATAAGAAACAATACAAATAAAAAATGAAACAAAAGAAGGAAACGAAGTTAAAAATGCCAAGCCTCAAATTTTCAACAAAATCGTAATGAACAGAAAGAAGTTGTCGTTCTGCCTCCCCAGTAGACTTTCCTAAAGGTCGAATCAAGATCTGGCCCCAATAATGGGTCCAAAATTCAAACGGGGAAGTGACTATAATCGTTCCATTAAAGAACTACCCAAATTATTTGTACAATCATATATAAAGGTGCTACTTGGAAGAGAAAAGAAACAGGATTCTATTTCTATTGCTTCTATTCTTTTCAGTATCAACACAAATACACCCAAACCTTTACACTCGCTACTTTGCTAATTAAAAAAAGAACTATGAATTCCAAGATTGCTATTTTATTAACCAGTGCCATTGCTGCTGTTTCAGCGTTAACTGAAACTGAGGATGAACAATTGAACATTATCTTTGCTGATGTTGGTGAATATATCGAAGAGTACATTGCTTTAGTTTCTGATTCCAGTTCCGGTATCACAATGGATGATCTTCCATCCGGTTTGATCGATATCGGTGAAGAAGTTGCTACTAACCCAGATGACACTTCCTACACTACCCTTTACAGTGAAGTCGATATGGCTGCTGTTTCTTCTTTTATCACCAAGTTATCTTGGTATTCAACAAGACTTGAACCAGAATTAGAAGCTGCTGGTGTTGGAATGGCTGATTCCTCCGCTACCACCACTGTTGCTACTGCCACTACCTCCGCTGCTGTTGCCACCACCTCTGCTGCTGTTGCCACTACCACCCAAGAGACGGTTGGTTCATCTGCTGCAGTTGACCTTACAACTTCAAAGGCAACCACTCAAGTTACTTCTGTTTCAAGCAACGTCGAGTCCTCTGCTTCTGCTTCTACTGTTGCCGCCGTTTCTCAAATTACTGACGGTCAAGTCCAAGCTTCTGCTACTGTTGAACAACAAACTGGTAATGGTGCTAATTACAGATCTTTGAACATTGGAGTTGGTGCTTTTGCCGCAGTTGCTTTACTATTATAGGAAGCGTTTCCTCCGGTTTAACAATAATTCCATTTTCTTTTTTCAATTTAGCCATTATATTCTAGATTATTAGACTATTAGTATTTACTGTATAGTACTTTGTAAGATCTTCTATATATATTTACTAATTTCATAACATTAATTTTTGTATCACAATCTTCTAAACTTCAAAAATCCTCATGTACAAATATAATCGATAGTGAAAATTTCTTTTCTTATGTATCGGGATAAACAACGGTTTTACAAAAAAGCTTTCTGCAGTTTTTACAACACTATGACGAACATTGAGAAAATAGTTTGGTAAACTTAAAGAGGAACAATACCGCGTTAGCGGTATTGTTCCGGGCGCTCGGAGCATAATACCTGAAAAACATTTATGTTTTTCAGACAAAGGGTTCCTGCGTTTCAGGTGCAGCAAACCTGCGTTTCAGGGTTATGACTATAAAATAATTGTTACCCGAATTTTAAAAAAGCCGGAGTTGGCCAAATTCGGGAACAATAGATAGCCTTTCTTTACCCAAAGTAGAAATTCCGTGCCCAATAAAGGAAAACATGCCCAGATAGGAGAGTGTGACACGCATCTTGTTTTTCAAAAGTAAAATCCCCCTGCTTCATAAATCTGAGGTAAAAATCAATATATAGCATAAGTATAACGATTTTTCACGTTTTTAAAAAAATGGTCCAAATCTCTTTCCCCTTTTTTTTATGGTAGTAAATTTATATGCTATTATCGGATCTTGATAGTATAGTTTTAAAGTTTATCTTCTTCGTAAAGAAGCATAGCGACTGTGGTTTTATAATAAGTAAATATATAAAAGTTGCCGTAGTGGTGTAAGTAATAATTAAACAATAAAAGATTTACAAAATGGATAGTATTGTTAGAATTAATGACAAAATTTGTGTTATTGATGGGTGGATTGTTGAGGTTGAGAAACATCAAGTTATTTCATATAGATCGATTAGAGATACGTTAAATAGAGAGGAAAGAGATATAATTAGAGGAATAAAAAATTTAAGAGTATTCAAAGATATTGATACGTCACATAATGTGACCGTGGGTTCTTCTACTAACATTTTATTTGATTATATTAAAACTGAAAATGTATCTTTCGTTACATTAAAAGATAGAATTGTCGTAAAAAATAGTAATTTTCATATTAGAGCTAAGAAAACTGCAATCAATGAGTTTAGTTTGGTTTGTCATCCTGTTAAATTGGATGCTAGAAGGATGTGCTACCTTTATCTTGAAGCAACCGATGCTGCCACTGAGATAGAAGCTTCAATTCTTGATATCCCTACTCAAATTAAGTCTAAAGACACATCCGTATATTCAAAAATCATTAAGGTACAAGAATTTGAGTTTAACAAGAGGGATTTTGACATCCTAAGAGATCTATTATCCAAGAACGGTAATAATTGGAAGTATCAGTGTGGCCAAATGATGGTTAGGATGAAGATTACTGCTTCCCAGAATGTAATTGGTTATTTTGGTAAGAGTTATCACCGTGGTTTTGATAATTTCATTAAAGATTTGCAACCAGAGACATTAAAGGAATATGGAACCCGTATTTCTTATTTAATTTTAATCCTTAAGTGTTGTGATAAATTGCCAATCTTAGCCAAATATGCTACCACTGCGGCAAGAATTGTTAATTTATTAGATGGAGTTTATACTGGTGAAAAAATAGCCGATGTTATAGGTAAAGAAGTTATTTCATTAAGTGAGGGTACAGGTGATTCCGAATTCTGGATGAAATGGATTTATTTAGGTTCATT
>PPOL03000149.1:0-11664 GCA_003708905.3 Monosporozyma siamensis | reverse complement strand
TTAGCAGAAAGAAAAATAAAATAGAAATTCATAGTTGCGTGTGTGGGTATATGGAAGAGATAGTGTAAGAGGGTAAATCGTTTCATCATCACCTTTGTGGAACTGGTTAGATGCTTGTACCATAGAAATAAAGAGTGTTTAGAGTTCAATTCATATTAGCTGTTTGACACTGTAAATAGCCAATTGAGTATGAGCCTTGTAAAGTTACGTTTAAAAGGTTGCGCCCAGCCAAAAAAAAAAAAAAAAAAAAATAAAAAGCCTTTTCAAACAGCAAATGAAAGAATATCTACAAATGTATATACAAGTAGAAGGATATACATAAATACAAATGAATTCTTCATATGGACACGGTCATGTATTTACTATACAACATACCTCCCTTCTTTGATCTGGCGAAGAGGGACTAGCTATTATTCGCAGTAAATAAATAGGCAATAATATGCTCATCAGCTATTCACCTATGTACAATTCAAGGCGAACACCACATGTAGTTGGAACATCTACATCAAAGACCATGGAATGTAGGGGTAATCTTTTAAATCCGTTGGAAACCTTAAGCGACTGAATCTTTTACTCTCACTTTTTATGAAACCCTTCCTTTGGAGAAGGTATCCGAACTTTGTCTCAATCAGAGGCAAGCAATATTATTACAGCAATAATTTGTCTCGAGGAAAAAAAATTATTTCATTTCTAGGTGCACGTTCACATTTAATTCGATTGAAGTAATACTAGAGATACTATTCAAACCCATCCAAGTTGGGATTTCCAGACATTGTTTCAGTATCAGCTCCTTAGGAGCTAGTTTTGGCTATTGTGAACTCATTCTCAGCAGCCTTGTCGTTGGACTTATATCTAGTATTATATTCAGCTTATTTGATCTACTGAGACTTCTCTCGAAGTTAAGTGAAGTAATATTGGCGTTAGACCGATTTTTTGGATATTTATAAGAAGGTAATTGCCACCGACTACCCTATCACAATCCTTATGAGTCCCTTTTAAATACTCTTTAAGAGTATCTAGGGAAAATGTTGTTGAAAAATAGTCAAATACTCTAGCCTTATTCATTCATGCTGGTTAAATTAAAAACTACACTTTTTCCTAATGACATGAAATTTCGTTTCAGCTGCTCCATTCTAAGTTACATTGACAAGGTTACTTTTCCTCATCTTCCCCTAAGCGAGGGACTATATCTATTTTATATTTAACGAACTTTCTTTATTCATTTTTCGTCCTAAATCGAGTATTACAAAAGCTATGTCTTTGCTTTGACAAAAATTGCAATTCTTCTCTGCTGTCATTTGATTCCCCAGGTGAGGTTATATTATCAATACCAGTTCCTTCAACCAATTGGAAATTCAATACCTTACATGTAATATGTGCCAAAATATCAAAATAATCGATATCTAAATCATTAGCAACAGCAGCGATTTTGTTATAATCATAATGGAGACTATCCCTGACATAAATGTTGCCTTCACCTTGATTTTGTGAAGTATTTCTTAAATTTCTATTCAAAATTTAGAAAAGACGTCTTTTTTTTTTCAATACAAACTCAATCTCTATCACATATCCTTCAGTCACCTCTTTACAATACAAAAGTAATGGAGCATAACAAATACTAGTCGCCTTATTTAAAAATAGTAACTCCGTTATGCATGAGTATGGTGTTAGATCCCTATATAAAATCTCAGCTACCAGGAAATCTTCATTTTAAATTTATTAATAAACGCATATTCATTGGCTTCAATAGCCTTTAAGAAGTCCTCATAGCCTTTACATTTTGTTGTAAAGTGTTCCAACAAAGCAAAAATGCGGTTCCGGCGGGTAACACTGAATTTGGGAGGCATGGATTCAAACGGGAATTCACATGCAACTTTTATGTCATGGCTATCCACTTCTTTACAATATCTGGGAAATTTTCAACTTGAGAGAAAAATGGATCATTCTCTCAAAGATTGATTCAGTTTACAATAATAAAGGATCAATGGTTTGGGCCGGAATTATTTTTCTAACATCTTTTTAATTCTTTAAAAATGTAAGTGATTAAATTTTTGACAAAGGGTTGACCTTGATAGATTGCACATCCAGTACCGATGGAGAAAAAGGGAAAATCTAAAGACTCTTTAAAGGAGACAGCTGCACCAATTACTGCATAGGCATTATCAGTACAATATGAGGTTAAGACGTGGGATAATTTCATAGAGATAGAAATGGAATATATCATTATCTAGTCAAAGCAGCCGTATCTTTATTACGCATTTCTTTAAAGAGAATAGGCAAACTGACTCTCTTTAAAGTTCTATTTACAAAATTTATTGTGATACAGATGGTATCTTTAGCCTTGTTATGCATCACATTCCATAGAAACCCATGGAATACTAATGTTTTTCATAATGCCAAGGGAATTGATATAAATTACCAAGGATCTTACGTACTTTTCATGCTATTCGAAAATGAATTTAATGAATTTTTAATATCTAAACCACTCTTTTCAATAGTGGTTGCACATTTTCTCCCAGTTCAACTTGGACTCCAAATTTTTCTGAAGAATTCCTAATGTAACAGAAAGTGATACAAGATCATTGACTGCTTCTTCGGAGGAAGAATCGTTCAATGTCTATTTCTTGAAATACTCTAATAATAACCCAGCAATTCCCTCTCCCTTATTGCCATCAGACACCTTGGTAACTTGGAGTTTTTCAATCAAATTAATAGTATGAGCAGAGTTTTCATATAGGAACGGAATGGCATCTTCGTCATCACCGATTTCAACATTTTGATGTCCCTTACTGTGGTCCTTACAGAATTTAGCAACATTTTTATAGGTATAGTCTTCATTTTTAAACAATACGGCTTTATTACAAATCGTGTTATTTTCTTTATTGTGGACTGATAAAATCTAGTTAAAGTGTCATTTTTGACCAGTCATATTGCATATTTGTTTCTATTTACTCTCATAACAAAGATTAAATCGATAACAATCACGTCTCCATTATTAGGATATTTATTAGAAAGAGGTTTATTAGTTGAAGATTTCTAATTCAGTTTGATTTAGCAGATTGAGGATCTTTCAGAAAGAAGAGTCATCGTCTTCTAAACCATCAACCTCTTTTTTGGTGGAGGGAGGGGGGTAATCATCGACAAGATTTGTAAAAGTAGCTTTACTCAAGACAATGAAGGAGTGAGTGTATAGTATATATATAGTATATACATTACTTGATTTCAACTATCCCTCGAATGGCCTTCTCTAAATAATGAGACACTAGTCGGAACATCGAGTGGCATTTTGATAAGAGAAAGGATCATTTTAGTTTTTGGTTAATTTTGTTATGGTGACCGAGTTTGTTTTGCCAATGCAGCTAATTGTTTGTTGGATTATAAATAATATAAATTTATTTTATTTTCGTCATCAGGCATTATTAGAGTGTGTTTTGATCTTGAAAATAGTTGTGTTGACTATGTTGACTAGTATATTCGATAAAACCAAGAAATCGACTGTTACGTATAATATATAGTGTTTACTTTCTCGAGAGCGATTCGAATAAGTTAACTGCTAAATGCAGGTTTAAAAAGAAAAGTTGCAGATCTTTAAATTCAAGAAATAATTGCTTGAAAGTTGGGATTGAAAATACATATATTTACTCATTTCTTCAAGCTAATACATTTAAGTAGCACACCAAAGATGTTCGAATCGGTTTGGTCATCAACCTAAGGCCATTAAACTGTCAAGTAGTTTCCATATAGCATAAACTATAAAAAAAATCTATGTTTCCGAAGTTCGAGACTGGTAAAGTTTTTCGATTGAAAAACTTTTTCCTTACAAACGAAAGAGTCTATCTTCCTTATTCTCTCATTATATTTTTAAAACACAGCTCAGATAGATGGCACAATGCCATTATAAAAGTATATAGCGTAATGTATATCACGTTATATATTATAGACATTAACCTGCCCCAAATAAGAGCAGGTTCTTACAAATCAGAAACCATTCAAATTCACCATCATATTCAACAGTTCACATGCCTGTTTCACACCCAGGAATAACTTTATATAACGCTCAATAACACGCCTTTACTTTCAATCATAATTTTATCACCGACGCCAGTGACATGGCCATTGAATGAAACAGCTATATGATTATTCCAATGAATATGAATGAGATATTTTTCCTTTTTGCTTTGGAAGTTATCGGAACACCCGTAAAGATCAGGCAACATCTTTTCTTCGTTGATATTCTTGTCTTCTCCATTAATGGAAAGTTGTATGGTAGCTAACTCTACGTCATTCTTAGCTCCAAACTTGTGTAAAATTTTCGTTTCCAAAGGCTTGTTATTTCTGAATACAGTCATTGCTGCTTCATATAATACACTGTCACGGTTTTCTATCATTTTCGCAACAAGGTTATCTTCATCATTGCCAGGGCCTACAGAGCTAAAGTATTTCTCCACAACATTAATAACATCTTTTGGAATCATTTTACCAAAAGTTTATTCTAAGGCTTAGGGACCATTTTAGCACTGTGAGGATAAAACCCCATTATATCTACAATAGGTCTTCGTAGCCTTTTTCTTTTAAAAGTCATCAACAGTAACCTTCCAGAAAATCAATCCAGCAGTGAGGTCACTAGCAGTAGAGTCAACGATAGTTGGATTCGTAAGAGAACTAGTAGTAGAAAAAAGCAAATAGCCTGAATCAATATCAGTAGTCCAGCCATAGAAAACTTTGGGTTCATATTGAACAAGTTTATAACATTCTTGTTTCTTATTAGCAATCAAATGACCTGAGTCAAGATAGCAGTAGTTAATGGAGCGACATAAGCATGTGAGCCAGTGAAGAAAATACCTCGACCAGCTGTAGCTGTCATTTGTGAGACGGATAAAAGATTGCATGGCATCTCAGGGGCGTAATAGGTATTAGAAATAGTATACCCATATTGCTTGACAGAACCTTTACCAGTGATTTGTACACCACCAGATATACCCTTAACAGTTGATATGTGTAAGGGTCCAAAGTTGTGAATGCTTCAGTATTGGAGATCATATGGTTAGAAGCACCACTATCTAAGTATCAGTCACCAGATTTAGGAGAAACAGTATCAGTAGTGGCCATGAACCAATTGGGAACGAAGGGGACAAGTTGTCAGTAGATGGATTTAGAGCAGGTGTTGGTGGACGGTAGATAGCAACATTGTCAAAGTGGGACTCATACACGTCATGATCAGCGGTAAGTTGGAAATCATCATGCTCAATTCTGGCTAAATTGGCACGATTAGGATTTGGTTTGAAGTTGTCCTTCGTAGGACAATCGCATCTCCAGTTGTTTCCTTTACAGATAGGACATGGAGAAGGTAGTTTGAAGGACGTTGGTTGCGTCTATCAGCATTGTACGCAACTTGGTTGTTTTGATGAGTAGGTAATTTATCGCGTTCACGTAGAGTGTAGGTCTTGGGTTGGTCAAGGTCACCTCCATGTTACTGGCGTAACGATCTAAGACTTTCTTTTGGACAGGCTTGGGAGTATGGTCAACTGATACAACAGATAAGGATAATGGACTAATGGTGACATCCTCAAATTCTAAAAAGGACTTCATAAGAGCATTCCCATTAGTGTATGAGGCGCTCTTATAGGAGTGGATAAACTTGGTAAGTTCCTCTAAAGTGAAATGTTCCATTTGGTTGTCTAACAACTTAAGGAAAAGTTTAACAAAGTAGGCATCATCTCTAATCTTATTGATACTAAACTGTATACATTCGTAAACCGGTGAATTTAATGCTCTGGATAATAAACCCTCAACAATGTTTTTGTACTTGGTATATAGAATGTTCATGTATTCCCCGTCTGTAACTAGAAGATTTTTGCTTATCAGGAACAGCATTGTTAAGATCAGAAAAATGTAATTTTCATTACGGATAGTAGTAACAAATTCCTCTATCGATTTCTTCAGATCAAATCTTATGGTTAGATGGGCCTATTAATTTGGCAAGGAAGAGAGATTTCTCGCCTGCACGGCCCATCACCTCTAAAGAGCAGTTAGTTGCAGCAAGAATTAAGGAGGAATTATCAATATCCAGGAATGCTTGATGATATGTTGGGGGTTATTATGAAGATATTCTAACTAGGTGTTTAAATAATTTTTTTTTATAAGCGTTAGATATATAAACATATGCAATAAGATTAGTATACAAGTGAAATAAAATATACTCTAATAATATCACCTTAAGTACTATGATAATACTAACACCTTAATTAATTTACTTATGTTAAGAGTGTCAGAAAATACTGCAAGAATTCCCTCGTCTGTAAACAATTTTTTTAATTATTTGCACATGACTTTATATATATTTTATTAAGTTGGCTTGTTTAATTCTGCTTTAAATTTTATTTTTAAAAACCTTAAATATGTTTTTTAATTTTAATCGTAATAAATGATACTTAATTTATTTTTCATTAATAGATTGTTTTACGTGAAGTTTTTTTTTTTTTTGAAAAATATTTTGCTGACAATCTTTTGTGTAAGAAAACTCGCCGATATGGAATTACTTCATTTATAAGATGCTAACTCGGTGCCGCACCTGGTATATATCAACCTGAAAAAGGCTATTAGATTAGCATTAATTTGCTGCTGCTGTCCTGATATGCTAAGCGTAGCTTAAAGGAGAGACATAGCAACATGTGACAGTTTGACATTGGTTTAGGGTGCTCATCATATGTATATATTGTCAAGTATGAAGTTACTCTTGGTCCTGTTGGAAGAAATCAAAACAGAAGTTCTGTCCTTCTATATGCAACATATAGAGAAGAACCTAAATTAGGACATAAAGCTGATTGTAGTGGAGCCAATATATATTACATTAAATACTATACCTACTGAAAGGAACCTATACAAAAGATCTTACCAAATAGTTTTGTCTCAAATATTAGGAGGAGAATAAAGTGTTGCTGTATATCCCTCGCTTTGCTCTAACTATCTTGAAAACCCCCTTTTGAGAAGTTTTTTCATATCTTTATAAGATTGAAAACTGTTTTCATTAATTTTTCCCATCTATAATATCTGTATGTTATAAAACTTACAAGTAAGTAAGGGACATCAAGGGATGTATACGGCTAATTACTTATTATACTACCCTTTATTATGGAATCCACTGTTTTTTTCCTCAGAACCGTACACGAAATTGGGACCGGAAATTGTACAATTCAGGGAGGACAGGTTTCGAAGACTGGGAAAAACACCTTTCATTCATTAAATTTGAAATTAGGAGGTAAGATACTCAAACGTAATAAGTCTCAAACATTATTCCTGAGTTCAGGGGATTTTGTATTTTAGAGTTAGAAGTTTTTCAGGGAATTTTTGGTAAAAAATTAATGTTTGTGCTTTAGAAAATGGTTACAAAACACCAGTAAAAAATGACACATTCAAGGTCACTACGTGAGGTGCAATCTTGCTTGCTTGGGAGTGACATACATAAAAGATCATCTTTATAGGTTTGGTTTTTGATAAAAGACTTCATAATTATTCCAATTTTAGTAGGGACATTGTGGCAAGAATTCTGGGAAGATAAACCATTTGAAGTTTCTTTGTTTATATTTACAATTACGGATTCCATCAAATAATACTCTTCACATTCATTTGTTATATTTAAGAAAAGGGAAAAAAAAAAAGGTTGTTACCGATAGATATGCACATCCATACAAGAACACAAGGCGCAACATCTTAATTGTTTCTTCAAGGTTAAACCCTTAACCAAACTCTTCTAGAGTAGAGTCCTTCAACTCATTTGCATCACAAAATACTACAACAAAATCTAGGCTAACTGAAACCTTAGAGACATTGCGTAGGTCATGTATCATTCTGATAAATCTCTTATAGACAGTCAACCAAAAGTTCTTCGTCAAAAGGTGTGTCATTAAGGCTTCTTTCACTGGTTACAATAACAAGAAAATGTGGTTTTCTTTTTTTTTTTTTGGTATGAGTAGTTTTTAGAGAATGCAAGTCAATTTGAGCTTCAGTTGTAGGAAAGCAGATTGTATTATATATAACAAACTCAAACAGAGGGAGAATACAACCTTCCCACTCCATATTTGAAAACTTACGGTTCAAACTTATGGCCACTGCTTTTTTACTGGATTTAGCTTGACAGTATTAAACATTATACCCACTCCCAAAGAGAAGATGTCCGTAGAAGTTGTTTTTGAAATATTCTCATTTCTGTTTTTGATACACATTTAACCTCAATAATAAAGGTTCCAAGGTAACTTGGTTTAGAAGTGGATCATCCCTCCAACCTTTAGTCATACACTTTCCCTCAATTTAAAATGTTATTATCCTACCTCAAACTTTTGACTGTGGATTGACTAAGACAAGTAGTTTTAATTATAGTGTCCTGGTTGATCCTAAAAACAGGATAGTTTGTGCTCCTCTATCATAAGCGACAAACAAACAGAATATTTTGTAATCTTAGTAATTGTTAGTTCTTCCGAAGGTATCAGAAGAGTTGGGAAGGCTTTAAGGGATCGCTTCTATAAAGGTTTTAAAGTTTGGGGACTAAAATGGTGTTGTTACCCTGTAAAAAAACATCCAAGAATATGATTCATGCAAAGCAATTATGAGGGAGAAGAATAAGCATCTGCATTAAGCTTTACTCTTGCATTAAAAAGCAAAAGTGAGCACACAAAATGATAAGCTGCATCTGTTTGTTTAAGTTTTTCTAATTATAAGTGTTGGTGCTACCATTCTAATAGCGGTTTATTTTACTTTAACAAATGTAGGATAGAAAAATACCTAAAAAGGCCAAAAAAAATAGAAGAGAATATAAACTTATTGATTATAAGAACCATTACAGTTAACAAATCTAAGGGCTTTCATCTGGTAATAAATTTGTTCTTTCGATTTTACTTAGTACAAGTTGTATCCGAATTGGGGAAAAGTTGGATTCAAAAATCCCATCATCCTTCATTGAGGAACTTTATCGTTTTAGGCAAGCAGATGAAGAATTTTTTTTTGAGGTTGTGGTGTTAAAGGTGATCTAGAGGGAAATTTGTAACTTTTTTACGTCCATTACGGTTTTGGAAATAATTCCAAAAATCGGTTGTACTTTCATGATTCAATTACAATAGTAAATAAATCGTGAAACCTCCAGAAGGACCTTATTATTTAAAGGATATAATCACATCGAATAAATAATATTATGTGTTTTGAAACTTCTAAATTGCTTAAGTTGCTTAAAGAGGGGTTTTTCCACCCATTCATTGTAAGACGATTTTTTTAATGACAATATTGATAATATTATATTTATGTTACAGTTATGTCCTCTGCTAAGAATTGGACAAATGTTTATATACATATATATAGTTTACGTCGTTCATTAGTTCATTGAGCTATGTTTTTAATAGCTTACGTTATTACATTTTTATTATTGTTGTTATTGTTTGAACTCATATTACTCATTCCTCGTACCCATTACTTGTTTGACAGGCTCTGTTTGATTAACATATAGTTTGTGTTCTTGAATATATCTGATTACAGAGTTAGGAAGCAAATATTGAACAGACATACCACGTCTTATAAATAGACGGACTTTTGTAGACGAAATATCGTTGTAAATAAGTTGCTTAATGACTAAAACATTCCTTCTATGTTGATACATGATATCATGAGATAGTAAGAAAGAACGAACATCAGAACCTGTGCGTTCAACAATTAAGCAACCATAGTTACCTAGAATGTGATGTAAGTCCGCATCAGCCCAAACGTTAGGTTCTCCCATTGATTCAATCAGATCTCCACCAGCTAATAACATAATCTTAACTCCAACTTTTTCCCCATTTGGAGTCAGAATCCCCCCTCTCTTAACGTTGATTTCATGATTGAAATGGTCCAATACTTTAGCAGTTCTAGTATATGAAGGTTGTAAAGATTCCCAAGCATCTACCATAAGCCATGAAGAAGTCCTTTCACATGCCAGTTCACACATTCTTACTCTATGACGAGATGGTGCTAACCCTGGTTTTTGATATGTATCATTCACGGGAGAATAATAACCACCTACTACTTCAAATCGTGTCTGCTCATTAACACTATCTAACGCCATTTCAAACATTCTTAAATGTAAATATGTTATTGGAGAGAAGGATCCGCACGCTACTATAACTAAAGGTAGTTTATTTGGATCAGATAATTTTTTGGATAATCTATGAGTGGGAAACTCATAATTATTAATGGCTCTTGCCTGTCTCACAATTCCATGGGGAACTTCTTCTAAATCAGCAATTTGGTTCTTTTTGACACCAACATTAATCAACATATCATTCAATAAATTTGCATTAGCATTTTCAATATCTTTAGCTCTTTGTTTATCTGTTTCGTTTTCAGGATCATTACCGCTTTTATCAGAAGAAATATCATTATCCGATGAAGAAGCGGATGAAATATCTGCCGATAACGGTTGAAAATCCGATAAATTCAATGGGATGTGATGTGAAGGTTTATGTTTTTTTGTAATTGATAGATTCGAGGATGCAGTTTGATCTGAGGGAGATGTTGGGGTAACTGTAATAGTATCATCATTATTTCCCGTTCTGTTATCATGTTTAGATTTATTTTTCTTTTTAGTTGAAGTAGAGTTTGTATTTAAATTAAAAGGTGCATCAATTGACGCATTATAGTCCGCTAAGACATACGGTACAATTGGACCAGATTTTGGTATTGTGGAAGTTGGATCAGGTGGGGGATTTAATTGCTCATTAGGGGAAGGTGGCTTAAAATTGGGAGCCTTTGTTGGATCCATAGTTAGTGTCTTATTTTTTATATTTTTGCTGGTGTACCGTTATCGAGAAAGTATTCCTGTAAAACTAAGTAAACGTAACAACCTGACAGCAAAAAAAAAAAGTATATGTAGATAAGATCTATTCGAATGTTGCAGTTATCCTAAATTTGATGAAGGATATGGGTATACCACTTTGACAATGCCTAATATTCGAGAATATATTCTTTCAACAGATAGTTATTTATTTTTATTTATAATATTTTTTTTATTTTGAGAAATTCAATGTTGTGGGTTCTTTTTCAATTCGCTTCCAAATATTTTTTTCCGTAGCTTGGGCCGCCTGTTTAGAACAAAGAAAACCGCGGTGTAAAAGCCGGAATCGAGGAAGATAATTAGTGAGAATATTAGTTTGGAAAAAAAATGCACTCAGAAAACCAAACCGAATAAAGTCAAAACAATTGGCTACACATTAGGTGCAAGACTGAAGAGGTATGTTACGGGGAGTACTTGTCTTGAAGTGACTTTGTAATAAGATTTTTGCAAGTCGTTCTTAAGAAGAGGACACTGTCTTTGAGAAAGTACTTTTGTCGCGCATTTTCTTATCTGAAACCCTCACCTATCTGCAGTGTCTATAGCGACTAGAGATTTAAGTTCTTGACCTTTTCTATGACGTCTTTCAAGCAAGTTCTGGTAATGTCGCGCCCCAATCTAAATCCGATTTTATTAAAGTGATCTCGGGCTTTTTGTTTAGAAAATTTTCTCTTCAAGGCGCAAAAGATGCTAATATTGACCTATTTTTTAAGTATGCACGCAGTTTGTTAAAGACGATACTGTTTCTTCTAGGAAAAAAGACTACAGTACTACATTCAAAAAAAAAAAAAAAAAAAAAAAAAAAAAAAAAA
>PPOL03000148.1:0-11674 GCA_003708905.3 Monosporozyma siamensis | reverse complement strand
AAAACTATTAATATTAAAGCTAAGAATGTCTGTTACTTATAGTAACATTATGGGCGCTACTTCCTATCACCTAAGACTCATTCGAAGGTCTACTTCAATAATATTATAACTAAATCATACAAATATTAAAGCTAAGAATGTCGGTTACTTACAGTAACATTATGGGAGCTACTTCTTATCACTTTGAAAAGTTGTCAGATTCATTACTAACAAAAATTTTATATTTATTTTTTATAATAGCTTTTTTAATTGAGTTATGATAAAATTGTAAAAATTGTAGAATTCAGCTTATTGTTAGTTGTTAAATAGTATACATGCTTTATAAATTGTTATAACAATAACTCCAAATCCTAAAAAAAGGCCACTTTTTATCTTAAAAAGGGGATACATTGAGTACGGAAATCCTATTTCTAAAGTTGGATTGAAGGTACAATTCCTACTAAGGATATTTTTCTTTGTATGATACATCATAACTGAACATATTTGCATTAAATACATTAAAAATAAAATCCTTAACAATTGGAAATTTCATATTCTTTGCTTTTGTAAAAGGGTAATCTAGAAGGGTGAAATGAAGAAATTATGTAAATTATACAAATTTGCTAATTAAAAAAATTGCAGTGATTTGTCTGTAAGTTCAGAATCAAATATATTTCCTTTTAGATTAGTTTCTCTGTCTTCCATATATATATATATATATATTTGTATCATCAAAATTGTAAAGCAAGGGCCTTTTTAATTTCTGAATTACTAAACTTTACTTGCCCCTAAAAAGATTACCAAATGACAGGAAAAAACGCATAAACATAGTTAGAAAGCAATAATTAGTACTATTTAGAAAAAGGTGAGTCCTTTTACTCTCTATCAAAAAGGGAACACAACTCAATCAAGCCATGTTTTTAGTAACATAAGCTTGCTGTCACAGCCGAAGTAGATTCATATTCTTTCAGCATAAATATTTTTAGGGTCCATGACGTAACAAACCCTTCAAATTAGGGATATTAGTTCAGATTCCTTGTTCTTGATAGTATAAGAAACCAGTGTTTATCGAGTTATATTTTTGTAGTAAATGAAAATTTATTGGTAACTCACCAAAATTACTCATTGTGCTCATTAAAATCAGTAAAGAATTCATCTACAGTAATTCAAATATATCAGAGAAATATGGATAATATCACATTTCAAGAAAAGGTCGATTTGGAGCCTACATCTGATGTTGGTAGAAAACAACTCAGAGAAATTACCCGACAATCGTTGGAGTTTTTGCTTTATGAGAAGACACATTCAGCTGATTCGTTAGTAAATAGACTTTTGGAATTAAAAAAGAGAAATATGGAACTCTTAATGAAAAATTATGAACTTACTATAAGGGAGAAAAATTTAATGGTGCTATTAGATGAAAAGGATAGATCTTATAAAGTATTAGCAGAAGTAGACAAAGAAGTTACTGCATCAATAGCTGAAGCAAGTAAAGATATGTGGGAAGAATTTTTAAAAGGAAAGGAAGAAGAGTTTAACACGATCCTAGAGAAAAAGAATAACCAAATAAAGGCCTTAACCGAAAAGTTAGGGGATAGTAGTAATAATTAGTGATATTTTTCGGTGAAAAAAAGGAAGATTGGATATGATAACAAAACATACCCTTTAAACATTTCTTTGCTTAAATTATCAACTATTTTTCCATGTTACACATACAGCAAGTATCTAGGTTTTCTATAGAATATTTTGCTACCCTTATGTACATATGCACTGGACAATTTTTAGTATTTTCAGGAAAATAAACTTGAGCTGTCGCGTATCTGTTGACAAGTACTTTTTTGGTTGTCCCATTACACTCAATAATTTACACATCCGGTTTTTTATAGGATTGTGTTTGTCACTTGTGTCAGATGCACTCTGTGTTGAGGATTCCCGGAAAAGGACCAAAAAATATTCCGTGGTTTAGAAAAAAGAAAAGAAAAAATTATTTCCGGTAGGCAAAAGCTATTGTCTAGTATAAACAATAAAAGGAAACTTTGCAAACAATTTGAATTTGAAAAAAAATAATCTTTGTTTTTATTGTTGCAAACTAGCTGCTAGAACAATACTCTTCCATTGTTATTAGGCTTCTAAATGAATTAAATCCGTTCCGTGGAAGAAGTTTTCTTTATTCAAAATTGAAATCGTTTGAATTCCCGAAAAATTTCCTTCGAGAAGAAAAACGGAAATCTTCTGCGCGAGATCTGAGATTTCTATTGTCATTATTTTTCCGGATCTCAAAACTTTAATTTTCTTCAAGTGGGGCTAAAATAAAACAATAGAGATTATGAAATTATTACCGGCACCGAGCCTTTGAGTAAATTTTTTATTGTTTTTAAGCGGAGCTTGCAGCGAACGACATCCCATGTGCAGATTTATTACAAATCTTCGTTTTTCTTTTTTATGAACCGAAAGTAATCTGACACATATATAAATACTGGTTTATTTTAGTAATTTCACAAAATTATTTTCCTTTCATTTATTAATTGTATAAATAATGAAACCATACCAGTTCAAAACCACAACTCATATTAAATATTCTCAATTAAAAGAAATGCAATTCCAAACTTTATTCTCTTTAGCTCTTTTAGTCTCTTCTGTTGTTGCTGCTCCAGTGACCCAATCTTCTGAAACCAATTTTGACATTCCAATTTATAAGATTAGGGATTCTAACTCCACTGCAACATTCGACATTCCAACTTACAAGGTTAGAGCTTCTACCACTACCACTTCAATCGCTTCATCTACACAAGCTGCTTCAAGATCCACAGCCACTTTACATGGTTCCATGGTTGCTGCTCCAGTCTTCCACAACAGATACTCTAACTCAACTGTTTCTATTTAAAGAATAAACGTCAATATTTTTTACATTCTTTCAAATTAGTTTTGACAATTATTTGCCTTCCCACTTATTGATATATTCATCATTCACATTCAATTAGCATTTATATATATTCTACTTTTACAAGGTGTTTATAGATATCATTTATAGATTTATACTGCATTTTTAAATATTCACTTTACTTTCATTTCCATTTTTCTTCTTTTTTATTTTGATATTTTATCTAGAAGGGGAAACCAACGTTTCTTTTCTAAACTTTTTAAATTCTTTTTTTGGGGATGCTCCTGGTCAGTAAATTATATCAATCTTGTTTCTTCTAATAGTAAAATAATTGTTACCTTAATTGACATCCTTACATGATAAAAAAAAGGATACTACTGCATATTGTCCCACGTGGACTCTAGGAATCAACTGTGACAAACATAATCAAGTTTCCATATACCATCTACTAAAATTATATTGACTCGGAGTGTGAGTCTGCAAGCAGGAAACCAATCTTGTTTGAAAAATGACATGTACAATTCAAATATATTCTCTCATTTGTCCAGTTAATTTCATTCCATTATTGTCTTTGGTTACTTGGTTATTAAAACTGCAAAATTATGTTAATTTCATAAAAACATGCTGCATACAACTTTTATAATTCATTCAATATTAAATCATATAAATGTCTCGTTCCAGCCTCATGGATTATATTTTATTTCAATTTTTTTTCCTTAACCCTTTTTGAGCATTTAGGGGTGTAAACAACTTACATATATCCTTCTTATTGACTTACACTCTTTTCTTGTGTACAACGCATATAGCAACTGAACTAATTATTACTAGATCTCAAATGTATCTTATTTTGTCAACTTTACGTAGAAGAAAAAATAATAAAACAGGAATCAAGAACCCCTATTTATCTAATTTTTTTACATATCATATTGTTTAAAAACAAATGTTCTTTTGGATGGATCATTTAATGCATAATTACGTTTATTTCAAAACCCATACAAATAATGCAAGAAACATAAGAAAGAACAAGTGTACCTCTTTTCTGGTTTGTGTTTACCGTGATAGGACAATGTCACATACAGCTATTTTGTAGATATAGGGGGGATGCATTGTTCTGTCGGCGATAATGTTTCCCTTCCAGGCTCAATGGCCAGACAGAATAAAAAAGAAACTTTTCCCAAACAAGAAAACAGGAAAAGGTTTGCAAATCATTTCCTAATGGGCATACTACTCCCATCCCCACAATGAAAATCCCACTAAGAGTTTATTTGTTCTCTGCTCATATCTTTCCTCTTATGGTAAAAATTTACATTTTTTTTGGGTAATGGAAACAATAGGGAGAGATGATCTGCAAGATTTTATCTGGAACTTCCCTAAATGTCCAACAAGAAATTAATGGCTTCCCACCCTTACATTCCTACTTTCGAAGTTAAATAGTTTTTGTCACTATTCCGAATGTAAAGCTTAAATATAAACCCCACGTTTTAATGCATTCGTGACTCCCCTATTCATTTGATCTTTTTTCGACAAGAACAGAAAAAATAACTGAAATTCTTTTTTTTTTATCTGAAATAAAAATCTGTAGATCTCAAAGTAGAAAGTTTTATACGGAAAAGACACTCAAAATGGTAATAAAATGACATTGTAAGATCAATATCATCTTTTTCTATTACACTAAAGGGTACTGATATTGGTACAAGAATACGATTGGCAAGGGACAATCCACAACTATTGTATTTATTTTTTTGATAACTGTTAATTCTATATCATGGAATTGTTTCCAAAGACAAAAGTATCTAATTACCTTGCTTTCGGTTATTCTGCTAGTTGCCTATAAGTCATAGTTTAACATGGTAAAGGAAGGAATTTATAAAAAAAGTTGTAAACTCACTTGCTGACCTATACCATCTATGCTTGCTCCATAACTAAATATATAAGGGGTTGTGCTCGAAGTTTTGAATGAGCTTTTTCATTGCTCTTTTCGTTTCAACGGATTTTTTCCAACTATCCTTATTTATTTTCTCGTTCAGACCTGATTTGACGATTAATTACCATATTTTGATACCCGTTTTCAAGAGAGATCTATTAAGGAATATAACCAAGAAGAAAAATACGTTTGTTTCAAGTTATATTAAGCGAGCTTACCAGTGTCTCTCTGTTTTTTAAAAAATTAGCCTTCTCAGCAATTAATAATTTTGAAACCATGATTCTTCACTTTGAAACTAAGAATAATTTTATATTCAAGTTTAGGCATCTTATCTTATTTCAATTGATACTTCTCCTAGAGTCTTCAATCTTTGCTAATGCATTTTCAGTATCAAATGGTACCAGTTCCATTGATTTTACAACTTCTCCAGCTGTTTACTCAGCTCAAAGTGAATCTGCAATTGTGCCTTTATATACCAATAGCAGTACTACAGTTGGTTCTTTAAGCTCTCAGATTTTGCTCTCAACTTCCACAGGGTCTTCCATTGCAGTATCTTCAATCTTAACTTCTGATATTTTATCTTCAACTGAACTCGAAGATTCTGTGACCTCAGTTTCCACCTTAGCTTTAGAATCTTTCATTACTACAGGTTCACTTCTAACCAGAGACTCGATTGCTGCAGTCGAAACCCATACTACAACTAACGAAATATCAATTTCCACGTCATCACTTCCTGGTACTGAGATAAGTAGTGCAACTGAATTATCTTCCATCACTGGTTCCCTTTCAACCAGTGAAATTATCATCTCTTCTAAATTGATAGGCTCTTCAGTTACATCGACCACAACTACCGAAATATCTGTTGCCACAACTTCACTACCAACTACCGACAATGTTAGTTCAACTGAACTCTCCACTAATACAAGTTTACTTCCAACTACTGAAACTACTACTTTACTCCAATCCACAAGCTCTTCAATTACATTCTTCACTACTACTTATAAAGTGACTTCTAAATCGTCACTTCCAAGTTCTGAAACGGTTGATTTAGCTGAATCAACCCCTGTTACAACCTCATTTCTCAGTACTGAGACATTTGAATCAACTGAGTCATCCATTGCTACAACTTCGCACCCAATTAGCGAAACTACTACTTCTCCTCAATTTACAAGTTCATTAGTAACATACTCCACTGCTGCTGATACATCATTTTCTACAATTTCACTTCCAAGTACTGAAGATGTTAGTTCATCTGAGTCACTGCTAACTGCAACACTAATTCCAACCTGTGAAACTGCTAGTTCTCTTCTATCCACAGGTTCTTTACTTACAGACATATCGACTTCTACGACCTCATTTTCCAGTATCAAAGATCTTACTCCAACTGAATTATCATCGCTTACAACTTCACTTTCAACTAGTGAAACTATCAGTTCCCTTCTATCCACAAGTTCTTCAGCAACATACTCTCTTACTACTGACATAGCGACTTCTATATCTTTACTTCAAAGTAGTGAAACAGTTGCTTCAACTGAATCCTCCCTTGTTATAACTTCACTTCTAACAAGTGAAACTACTAGTTCAATTCTCTTCACAAATTCTTCAGTTGAAGATTTATCTACTTTTACAGCTTCACTTCCAAAAACTGAAATGGTCACTTTAATTGAATCTTCCTTCACTACAACTTTGTTTTCAATGAGTGAAACGTCCAGTTTACTTTAATCCACAAGCTCTTCAGTCCTATATTCAACTACTACAGACATATCGAGCTCTACCCCATCACTTCTAAATACTGAAAATGCTAGCTCTTCTTCATCACCCCTAATTTCAGCATTATTTCCAACCAGCGAAACTACTAGTTCCTCTCAATCTAGAAGTTCTTCAGCTGTATTTTCCACTGAATCCCCTGTTGTTACAACTTCACCCCCAACTAGCGGAGATGTTAGTTCGACTGAATTATCCCCAAATGCAACCTTGCTTCCAACTAGTGAAATTTCCAGTTTGCTTCAATCCACGAGTTCGGTCACATACTCCACTACTGCTGAATCTTCAGTTACTGTATCTTCAGTTTTGACTTCTGAAACAGTTAGTTCAGCAGAATCCCTCTTAGCTGCAGCTTCAGTTCTAACCGGCAAAACTGCCAGCTCCTCCAGAGTTACAGCTTCTTCAATCACGTTCCTCGCTAATGAATCATCTGCTGCTACAACTCCAATTACAACCAGTGAAACCGCTAGTTCCTCTGACTCTTCAAGTTCTTTGCTCACTTCCTCTACTACTGCTGAATTATCTGTTGTTACAACTTCACTTCCAACTACTGAAAATGCCAGTTTGACTGTACCACCTACCAACACAAGTTTACTTTCAACTCTTAAAACTACCAATTCAACTAACTCTGTCAGTTATCTGATGCTATCCTCTTCTACTAGAGTATCATACCTTGTGGTGAGTTCACTTCCTTTAAGTAAGAACATTACTGAAGATAAATTCCCAACTTCCCTAACTATGCACATAAGTAGTACCCAAAAATCCATTGCTACAACGTCACCTTCATCAAATGGGCATCTTACCGCAGCTGATAACAAAAGCTCTTTAACTGGCTACTCTACTAATACCGAAATAATGACTTCACCTGTATCTGCTGATTCGACAATGGTATGATCTCAATTAAGTGAAATTCAAACTACTACGGATAGTGCTGTAGCTGAATCAGAAAGTTCTCAACTTGTATATTCCCCTACTACTGATTCGGTGAGTTTATATTCCTCTGTTGATGCCGTTGAAACGACACAATCCTCAACGTCTACTGTCACCCACTTCACTACCTCTTTAATAGGAACTATAAACTCCAACTCACAGGTGTCCTTCAATTCAAATACCACTACAGAATCCTCCACCACACACACAACTTTACCCACTGATCTTTCCACTTTTACAGAATCTAGTTTATTTTCAGCCGCACGCTCGGCTACGGATGCAGCTACTAGATCTCCTCTCACTACAAGTTTGATTAACAGTGTCGAAACTACTGCCAGCACAGAATCTTCTAAACCTACCAGTTTACTTCAAGTCACACCTTTACCCACAGCAGGAGACTCTTCCGTAGCTTCAACAATGCTTAAGTCAACTGAATCTTCTAGTCAACTTGATTCCAGGATTTTTTCAACCATAGAGACGACAGATAAGGTTGCAGTTTCTAGCGGTACAAGTTCACTTTCCTCTATACATTTATCTGCTAATGCAGCTGACACTGCAGTTAAACCACCAAGATCTTCATCTACTACCAAGGTGGTAGGTCCTTATTCTTCTGTTTCTGGTTCAGTGGAGGTTAAATCTTCAGCAATATATCCAAGTGCCTCCAATCATCCCGTGGCAAAGTTATCTACCAAATTTATTACTATCAAAAAATCAGTGACTTCTTTAACCACAGCAACATGTACCACTGAAGTGACAGCGGCAGATGGTTCATTTTCTCAAGAAATTTTGACTGTTGTTGAGACTCCTATTAATGAACTAAATTCTCCAACACAAGAAGAAGGTATCTCTCCATTGGTTACCACTCGTCTTGGGGTGACAGAAACTATACATGATAATTTGGGATCAGCCATTTTGTCTCCAACAACAGTACTAGTTCCTAATCATGTTGGAGGGTCGAATAGTAATGAAAACCTGAAGGGTCTTTCTTCAAAAGATGTTACCTATCTTACTTCTGTTTTACTAAAGCATACCCCTACTTCTGAAGCCACCTTAAATTCTATTTCCCTAACTACTATCTGGAAACAAACCATGTATCAGCAAGTGAAGTACCAGTAATTTCACAAGATGTAGCAGAGATCACTCATGTACCTGTCACGCCTTCCTTAACTGGTACTATTTATACAAGAAGCGAAACTTTAGCTGTTTCTGTCTCTGGTTATGAAGATAAAGGTGAAAAAATTAGAAGACCAATTATTGGTTCCATTTTGGCAATTTTCTTATTATTTATCTAATTAATAAAAAACTGTTCGAATGAGCAGATTTTTTATGTATTTATTAGATTGTATTTTATTTATATTTTTCTTTAGTTTCCATGAGTGATAGTTAATCACGCTTTCTCGTGACCTAATATCCTTTATCCTGACTTCATCGCATTTTTAATAAGAAAATGTCAATACTGGATGAGATTTTAGTATCTTTCGGCACATAAAAGATTTGAGAGGAGTAAAATTCAATTATATTTCATGTATGGGTCGGCAGTTTTTGAAATCTTCTTAATGATTGTTTTTGGTGCTTCAACAACTTACATGTTATTTGACAGGCACATAATGAAACTTTGATTAACGAAAAGCAGAGTGGAGCACTTCTTCTGGAGCGGTGTAATTTCATATTGAAATTTTTTATATACGGGATCATTGAAGCCTTAGTTAAGTGTGCTACCTAATTATTTTACATTTATTATTATTATCAAAGTTTTATACTAGAAAGCAAAACAGTCTAATATCAGGATACATACTTTTTTTTAAAATCTGGAGGAAGTTACCTCTATCTAAGTTCTACATTAAAGATTACAGTGTTGCCCCATGGATATATTTTACAAATTTGCAGGGGGGACGTAGTTGGTACACTTAGAAAGAGTCTAAAAATGGATTTGGGCCTTGGTATCTTATATTAATAAAAGCTACAAACCCAAATATCCACCAGGGTGGTGTCTAACAGTAATATATAAGTTTAGCAAGCATTTTATATTTATTTTACTCTACGAGATATCCAAAATAACAAAGGACTGTTACTCTTGTAGCAGCTAATGCACAAGCTACAACAATCATCAAACTTACAAAAAGTTTGCAGTACTACAAGGTGGATTCAGCATTTTTTACTTCCATAATTACTGCCATTTTTGTATACATTTGTTAATATTTCTCATTAGCTGCTTTGAATGTTTTTGTCACCTGCATTTTTTTATATTCTTTTTTTTTTAATATATAAAGGGGAAAGTAATCTGTCAAAAGTTCTTTTCCTTTTTACACCACTTGGAACTTCCGATGTGGAAGACTAAAAGGACGTCGTGGGTGAATTCAAGTACAGTCTCCATGTCCGGAGAGGCACTCCATCTGCTTATGGTTTTGCTTACAACCCGGTGTCAAGGCAGACTATTTACCCCCCCCCCCCGTTGCTCTTTTCCCCTAAGATAATTGGGTTAATATAGTTATGTCACGGTCTTTTATATTTGTACACATGGTTTTGCTGTAATTATGTTTGCTTTATTAATGAATATAGAGTTCATCATGGACTGGAGAACATTGGTCAACAAATTCTTTAAAAAGCTAGGTGCTGGATTTTCTGGGCTCAATATATCATCATTAATATCCTCAAAGGTTTAGTGCATCCGTCATAGTTCTTCGGGAAAAAAAATAGAATGCTAATCATCATAGAAGAATTCCCTTTCTGTGTTGCAATTATTTATCTATTGGAATCCTCTTTGGAGATTTGGTATGTTGCCAAATACATTTCCTAGGAAAACTATAAATAAAGGACAGCGATATTGATTGTATTTTACAATGGCTGCCATATACCTAAAGAATACCGGAAACGTTTTAGGGTAGACGAAATGATCAACAATTATATCTTTTAAGACATCTTGATATCTTTTCGTTTCAAACATAACCCAAATTAACATAATTACCACTGGTAACATTTTGGTATCGCCAATGAATTGTAATAATGTTTCAGTTTGGTTATGTTTTTTCATAATACCATATCAACCAAGCCTCTGCGTCAGCAAGTGCATCCTTCTTATAAATAGCAAACATACCCGTATCATCGTATTCTACAGCCCCATGAATATTCGAACCACTATTAAATGCAGAATCATAGAAAAAATCAAGGTTACCATATTCCTTATTTGATTCTTCAACCACATTCCTCATAATTAACAGTACCACATTAATACGCCTGCTACATATTATATCAAAATACCTTTCAAAATGCATGACAGCATCTGAGATATAGTCATCACTGTTGCCTGCATATTCAGGACATTTTGATATTGATTCATTTAATTTTATGAAATCATTTCTAACAGAATTAATGCTTTTACGTAATATATTGAGGAGGAATACGTTAGCACCTTTCACCAGCAACTCATCTTTGATTGATGAGTATGTCTCTTTAGATTTAACAATTTTTTCAATAGCCAAATATTCATAAATAAACTTAGCAACAACTTTGGGTAAAACACCACAATCCGGCTCGTCGTGGATTGACATCAAACATGTGTCACATAAATTAGAGGACACAGTTCCATCCCAAATGACAAGCCACTTGGGCTCCATATTAAGGATTAAAGCTCTTGTTGAAGAATAATTCATATCCATTTCCAACAATTCTTTCCAATCTCTTTTGAATGATTCACCACTCTCTCTCTTGCTAAGTATGTGTTTAAAGCACGGGTTATAGGGCTGATGGGGAGCAAACCATCTAACATATGTTCAACTTGGTTGTTCTCTTCATTCCCTTCTTTTATTGGTTCATTACCCTACCTGGATTATTTATAGTTTCTGGTTCCAACCTTTCCTGTTCAAATAATCGTTTATTCTGGTATCATTTTTTAATTCTCCACAACAACCATCATGGCCAGTATATGGAACATTATAAAAGCGGGCAATCTGTTTTGTAATGCAATCCTTCCAGTTAATATCAGGGAACATTCTGGATATTTGGGAACTTATGGGGTGTTGATAGTTTCGTTCATTAACTAACGCTATAACCAACCCCCAGTTTCTGATTCTACCAACCATCTGCAAATAGTCCACTGAATTTAAGGAACAATCAACTAGACAGATTAACTGAACACTACTGCAGTCTAAGCCATTGGAAAGTAGTTTGGTACCCATAACCACCCTAGTGTGTGAGTG
>PPOL03000147.1:0-12140 GCA_003708905.3 Monosporozyma siamensis | reverse complement strand
GGCAGGTCGCGGACGCGGGGCCAGGGGACGCGGGCGGGCCCGGCGAGCGTGGCGTGCAGTTCGTGGGAGATGTCCCGGGTGTACTGCGACAGGGCTGCCTTGGTCGCCGCGTAGACCCCCACGCCGTCGACGTGCAGTGGTGCGGGTTGTGTTCCCAACACGGAGGTCACGTTGACTATGGCTGGCCGCGGGTGTGTTCCGTCACGGTGTCTCATCTCCTCGTGGACCATCTTTTTCACTATTTGCTGTGTGAAGAGCATAGGGTTCACCAAATTGATGTTGACCATCTTAACCAGCTCTTTCCCCGCCATCCGGATGTTCAATTTGGTTTGGCTGACCCCTGCCACGTTCACAAACAGTTGTAACTTGTATTTCTTGCCCCACCCATCTCTGTAATCAAACAACCCTACTTGCTGTGTAACCTCTTCGTGTCCCGTGTATACAGTCCCACGCACTTTCCATTGGGACAGTGGCGTCAACATCGGAGTGGCCAAATCAACCCCCATATACTGATGCTTTTGGTCTCCATGCACATATTCTAATGGTAAGGGTTCCCCCAGGGGCTTCACTCCATGTTTCCCACCAAGACAGATACAACTCATTCCCTCCTGGGATAATTTCTTCACGATCTGTCGACCAATGTGTCCCGTGGCACCCACAATAATACTTACTGGTAACATGTATTATAATACTCTTAGATATATATATATATATATATATATATAAACTTACTCTTCACGAATATCTCCTCCCGATTCAAATGGCGCCACTTCTCTGGCCTGTTTTAATTCTTTTTGCAAATCTTTATCTTGCGTTAAATGGCGTGCAACACATTCAGAATAAATTTGCCACTCTTTAAAACAGGGATTCTTATCATGAGGGCCCCGTCCCGTTAAAAATTCTTCACTATACCATTTATTAAAACATTCATCATAACTTTGTTTCAATGGCGTACATTCTTTAGCAAAACTTGATGACATTATTTGTCCCATCTTCTTGCTTCTGGTGTTGTTCAACTTTTATATATATATATATATTTTCCTTTTTTTTATATAGGGATTTTATTTACCTGTTGGGAATTGTAATATCGTACTGTTATTATGTATGGGAGAACTCTCCGGTCTATGTTTAGAATGAACCACAGGGGATGGAATTGAACTACTATTAGATCCATATTGTTGTTGTAAAAGTAATGAAACTTTACGTTTTTTATTTTGACGTTGTAACGTACTATCTTGTTTATTTGATTCTTCCCCCTCACTATCACTAAACTCGGGTAATTGTAAGAGTTGTCCCGTCGTGGTGATATTGGCCGTATGGAAATTATCCTCTTCCTCCTCTTGTGTCGTTGTTTCTTCCTCCCGCCCCTCACTTCCATGACCAACCACAGGAAAGATACTATCTTTCCTCTCAACCTCCCCAACAAACAACTGAACATTACCAGTCTGTTCAAACATCGTCACTAACCATTGACAACTATCCATTATATTATCACAATATTCACTATATTGACGTATGTGAGGGATTATCTCTTGTGTAATCAATTTAAATGATTCATTCAAATTACCATCGATGATTTGTAAGTAATGTATGATTTCTTGATCTATTTGTTCTATTTGACTCTCCATTCCGTTGTCTTGGTCTCTTGTGCTTCATACCTTTTTTGAATATGTTTAAATTTTTTTTCTTTTATTTTATTTAAACTGGAACGAAATTTTAATTCAACTTTTCCTTCCCACTTCCAAACAACACCAAACCACAATGTCACAAAGAAAATTACAACAAGATATTGATAAATTATTGAAAAAAGTTAAAGATGGTATCCAAGATTTCAACTCCATCTATTCAAAATTTGAATCCATTGATACACAAGATAATCAATCATATAAAGAAAAATTAGAAATGGATTTAAAACGTGAAGTGAAAAAATTACAAAAATCAAGAGAACAAATTAAATTATGGATAAGTAAAGAAGATATTAAGGATAAAGATCAATTAAATAATTTATTAAGTTCAAGAAAATTAATAGAAAATAAGATGGAAATTTTTAAATCAATTGAAAAATTGATGAAGATCAAACAATTCTCTAAAGTCGCTTTATCTAATCCTAATTTATTATTAGATCCATTAGATAAAGTTAAAAATGAAAATTGTCAATTTGTCGTGGATTGTATTAATGAATTACAAAGACAATTAGAATTATTAGAAACTGATCAATTAAATTCTGATTCAGAATCATCCTCCCATAATTTACAAGATTCAAATGCTATTGATAGACATGAATATCATATTAATAATTTAGAAAATTTATTAAAATTATTACAAAATGATGAAATGTCTGCAGATAAATTAAATGAATTTAAAGATGATATCTTATACTATGTCGAAAATAATAATGATCCAGATTTTGTTGAATATGATACTTTGTATCAAGATATGGGTTGTGAAGTGACAAATAATATCGTTACTACTACTACTACTACTACTACTACTACTACTACTAATACTGTCCCCACTGAAAAGAAGAAATCTAATACATCTCCAAAGAAAAAACTTGTATCTACATCCTCTTCGAAAAATGTGGTAACTCCCGTGAGCACTCCAACAAAGAAGAAAGAATCAGCACCCCCCACCCCTGAAGCAGAACCAACTTTACCTTTCCCCAAGGATCGTACCGATGAGATAAACACCCTAATGGAAAAAGATATAGAATTAAATAATAAAGCATTCCAAAATGATATCTTTAAAGATGAATTAAAATATTGGCATAATTCAAAAAAAAGATTACTTCAACCATTTAATGATATGCCACAAGATATGATTACAAAATTAGAATCTTCATTATTGAATTGTCCAGATTCATTAGATGCTGATTCTCCATATCTTTATAAAAAACCATTATCTTTACCACATCCAACTTCAATTTTCTTTCCTAATGAACCAATTAGATTTATTTATCCTTATGATATTAATGATAATGATAAGACTGGAGATAATAATCCAACTACAACCACCACTGCTACTAACACAGCTACTCCTGCCCCTTCAAATATAAATATTAATAATAACAACAACACTAACACTCACCCTAAGTACCACAATGACATCTATTCAAATACTTCATTGGCTAAAATTTTTACTAAATTTGATTTAGATACTTTATTCTTTATATTTTATCATTATCAAGGTTCATATGAACAATTTTTATCAGCAAGAGAATTAAATAAAAACAGAAATTGGCAATTTAATAAAAAAGATCGTTGTTGGTATTATAAAGAAATTGAAAAATTACCACCTGGAATCTTATCAAATTCAAATCTTGATATTACTACTACAAATAATAATAATAACCTGGAAGAAGAATCTTGGAGATATTTTGATTATAAGAAAAGTTGGTTAGCTAGACGTTGTAATCCTGATTTCGTTTATAAAGAATCAGATTTTGAAATATTATAATTCTTAGATATTTATTACCATTATATAATATATACTTGTAAAAGAGCACATCCATATCATAACTCTCTTTTCAAAAATTCTTCACTAAAATATTTCACTTGATTATAATTATATTGAAATCCATTTATGCCACCATAATATGGATCATCTACGATCTTATTATATTTACCATTGGAATTCCAATGTCCAAATAAATATATCTTATTCCATAATGATTTATCTTTACAAATCTTTTGTAAATTATGTAAATTATTTTCATCCATACAGATTACATAATCAAACTCAGTAAAATGATGATCTTTAATTTGTTGTGCACGATGATTCACGGTAACACCATGTGCTTTACATGTTGAAACACTACGTTCATCTGGTGTTTCACCAATATGATATCTGGCGGTACCAAAGGATTCAATCCTATTGAAGTTATCTTGTAAATTTTGTTCATTCACTGTATGAATGAATACAGCTTCTGCCATGGGTGAACGACAAATGTTACCCAAGCAAACAAATGCTACAGCTAATTTCTTCTTCTCACTTTCTCTTGTCATCTCTCTCTTTTGTATACGTTGGTGATGAGTTCGAGGATTTTAGAAACACTTTGAATCATTCATTACAAAAACAGATATACAAAATAAATATAAAAATTATTTATAAACTTATTTAAAAAGCTCTTCTTAATGGAGAAATTAATTCTTTACCCTTATAGAAATTAACAGTCTTTTCAGCTCTAGTAGCAACACCTTCTGGAGTGAAATCGAAATATTTGAAAACTTCTGGAGCTTTACCAGAAGCACCAAATCTATCTAAACCAAAATGTTGATGAGCATATTTACCCCAACCGGAAGTAGCTAAGACTTCAACAGATAAGATTGGAACACCATCTGGTAAGACAGATAATTTATAATCTTCTGGTTGTTGTTCAAAAGTGAAGAAATCTGGTAATGAAACAATTCTAGCATTAATACCCTTAGCAGATAATAATTTAGCAGCTTCAACAGATAAGGAAACTTCAGAACCAGTAGCAGCAATAACAATATCTGGAGTTTCAACATCTTGTAAAACGTAACCACCCTTCAAAGCATTTTCAATAGAAGAACCTTCTAATTGTGGTAGGTTTTGTCTAGTTAAAGCAACAATACTTGGAGTATGCTTAGAAGTTAATGCAACTTTATAAGCAGCAGAAACTTCATTACCATCAGCTGGTCTCCAAACATGAACATTTGGTAAAGCTCTGAAATGAGCTAAAGCTTCAATAGGTTGATGAGTTGGACCATCTTCACCAACACCAATGGAATCATGAGTAGCAACCCAAATGACTGGATGACCAGCTAATGCAGAGACACGAATGGCACCAGCAGCATAGCCTAAGAAATTAAAGAAAGCACCACCGTATGGTTTGTAATTGGCACCAAAGGCAGAAATACCATTCATAATAGCACCCATAGCATGTTCTCTAATACCATATCTAATGTATCTACCGGCAAAGGAACCGAAGCCAGTGTTATCTGGTTGGAAATCAACAGCATCCTTCCATCTGGTTAAATTAGATGGAGTCAAATCAGCAGAACCACCAATAATTTCTGGGATAGAATCATTAATCTTTTGGAAAACCATTTCAGATAATTTTCTTGTGGCTAAAGCAGAATCACCTGGTTGATAAGTTGGTAATTTAGATTCCCAACCCTCTGGTAATTGACCAGCTAATCTTCTCTTTAATTCAGCACCAATTTCTGGGAATTGTTGTTGATATTGTTCGAAAAGGGCATCCCATTTAGCATTAGCTTCTTGACCTGGTTTCAAGATAGTAGATTGATAATGGTCATAAACTTCTTGTGGAACTTGGAATGATTTTTCTGGGTTGAAACCTAATTTAGACTTTAATTGTTTTAAATCATCAGCAGCTAATGGAGCACCATGAACAGCATGGTTACCAGCTTTTAGAGAACCGTAACCAATGGTAGTGGTTAATTTAATCATAGTTGGCTTGTTGTAAGATTTCTTAGCTTGAGCAATGGCTTGAGCAATGGCTTCTAAATCTTCATTACCATTTTCAACATGTAACACTTCCCAACCGTAAGCTTCGTATCTCTTGGCAACATTTTCATCGAAAGAGATGGCAGTTTCACCATCAATGGTGATCTTGTTATCATCGTAAATGACAATCAAGTTACCTAATTGTAAATGACCAGCTAAAGAAGAAGCTTCAGAAGAGATACCTTCTTGTAAACAACCATCACCACAGATAGTGTAAATGAAAGAGTCAGATAATTTGAAACCTGGCTTGTTGTAAGTAGCAGCGAAATTCTTTTGAGCAATGGCCATACCAACAGCATTGGAGATACCTTGACCTAATGGACCAGTGGTGACTTCAACACCTGGTAACTCGAATTCTGGATGACCTGGAGTCTTAGAGCCTAATTGTCTGAAATGTTTTAAATCTTCAATAGATAATGGGTACCCAGTCAAATGTAACATAGAGTATAAAAGGGCGACAGCATGACCATTAGATAAGACGAATCTGTCTCTAGCGATCCAGTCTGGATTCTTTGGGTTCATTTTCATTTGAGACCAAATGACATGAGCAGCAGGAGCTAAACCTAAAGGAGCACCTGGATGACCAGAGTTAGCCTTAGAGACTTGGTCAGCAGACAATAATCTGATGGTGGAAATAGACAATCTGTCGATATCGGTGAAAGCCATTATGTATATTTTATTTCTATTTAAGTCTATACTCTTTTGAAACCCAGAAGAAGACCTTGGTGTATTTAACAAGAAAAGAGAGAAGCAAGACGAGATACAATCATCAAACGAGTGAAGTTAAACTTGAATCTAAATCCGGATTTCCACTAAAAATAATTAGACATCATGCGCATTTATATATATGATAAAATCATCAAAACGATATTAAAATATTTCAAGATCCATCGGATCTAAAACCCTGCTTCGAGCGGGAAAGGGGAATCCCAGAAAAAAAGAAACCGAGATCAAAAAGAAAAAATTCGCAATATAGTAATAACAAGATTATATGTCCACCATCAATTTTGTGTGGTATGCTTGAATAGAAGTCAATAGGCAGTTTATTATGTAAAATTGATGGATGGCAAGATCTGCCTGAAATTTTTCACTGAAATTTTTCACTGCGGGAAATCTCGAGGTCGAGCGGTGCGAAACCGCTGTCACCGCAGACGGCAGGTGTTAAATTGTGGGTGTGTATGTTATTTGTTTAGTGACAAGAAGAGGTGTCTGACAGCAGCGGTGCCACCCCAGTTAGTGGTTGGGCTTAGTAATTGGTTTGTTACTTTGTGGGGTGACTAATCAGCGTCCTTTTCTCTGACGTTATCTCTTTGTGCAAGAGGTTAAGAAAGGGTGTCCGGACAATCGGTGTTATTTCTTTAAATCTTGTAAGATTACTATATGCGTGGTATGTACTTATTGTTCATATATGATGCTCATCTCCAAATGGATTCTCCGTGTCCTCATCGCCTTGACTGTGGTTCTCTATCGCTTTCGTGTCTATGGTAATCATATCTGACATTAATGTGGAGGTCCGTTCTGTCTCTGCAGTATCATTTACGTAAGATTTTTTTGTATTAATCTTACTATTTCTACTGGCTGCTGGAATTGGTGGTTGTGGTCTTGCCAATGGAGGATTGATAATCTCTAAATCTAAAATATAGGAGCCTGTCCCCGTAGCATCACTTATCACACTGTTTCTATTATTCTTTGTCTTATTTGTCTCTGCCTCATCTTCCCCTTCTTCATCTTCTTCTGATTCATTAATTTGAACTAATTTTGGTTTACCCTTAATTGCTGTGGTCAATGCAGATGATGCAGATGATCCAACATTATTCTCTTTCACCCGCTTATTTCTTCTATCTGCAATTGAACGAGACATCCTTACATCGTCTACACCTTCTTCTTGTTCTTCATCTTCTCTAAATGTACCATCTAGGATAGATGATCCCAATGTAATATGTGACCTTATATCCCCCACAATATTTAAATGATTATTTTTTAAACCACCACTATGCATTGTACCAGTACTAGTCACACCAGGTATATAGCCAATAGGTAAAATATTCGAGGCTCCTGTCCTGACAGTCGAGGCTATACTGGCTCTATCACCCACTCTAGACATATTTGGGTTCCCTGGTTGAGACATGGATCTAAGTTCATTCACATATTGTGATGCGTTTATTGTCCCATTATTTGTCGGTATACCACCAGCCGCACTCACATGACTTCTGCGTTCTTCCTCAACTTCATCATCCTCATCATCATCTAGATCGTACATATCTTCTTCATCTTCAATATCATCCATTTCCAAATCATCAATATCATTAGCATTATAATGTTTATCTGCTGACATGGCATTAGCCTTAGCCAGTTGATTTCTCTTTCTCAAATAGAAACTATACCAAACAATCAACACAATCAATATCGTACCTAATACACTACCTATTACTGCACCTTCCACTTTATGCACCATGGCTTTATGATTTGAAGAGTTAATATTGACACTATTATTTGTATTACTACTACTACTATTATTCGAAGTATTATTACCCCCCAGTGTAGAATTAGTTAATATTCCTGACAATGTAGAGTTATTTCTAGCGGCACAATATGTGTAAGGACATGATTTACATGTTAATGATGTCATTACACAATATTCATCATCTCCACAAACGGGACATTTCAGAGACCCTTCACATCTAACACATCCATCTGAACCTGTACTAGCCACCTCAGCATTTGTAGAACTTAGATAGGAGACAGTACTGGAAGGCGTAACACTAGAGCTTACTTCCTTATTCTCGACAATACTCGACATCTTATGAATTCATATAAGAAAATTTTCACTTAGCTCTCTGAATATTAATAAATAAATAAAAAAACGAACGGCTTGTTTCCCAAGGAATATATATACACACTAATAACCTTCTATTCCTTAACCATAGGGATCACAGAAACTCTATATGCCTGACCTATACACTTAAATAATTCAACTCATCGCAAATGTTTTAAAATTCATCAATCTTGAAACTTTTCAAAATGACGCGAAAATCTTTAACGTGTTTTAAAAAATGAAAAATTCAAATATTAAATTAATTAATAAAAAGGTAAACAAACTTTATATACTCAGTATATACGTAAACAGAACAACAAACTAACGCTTGCAACTGCAGGATTCTGGCATCATATGGCTCTTTAAACAGTTACATTCCTTTTGGCAACTGGGACATTTGTGTGTTTGACCAGCATGGCAGTTACAAGAGTCTCCACCTTTACAATCATATTTACATTGGTTGTATTGGTCACAGGTACATTCAGTTCCACAGGAACTACATTTACACTTATCGCCCATATTTAATTATATTATACTTGATTTGGATGTGTGCTTGTAATTTGGTATCTCATTTGGCTTTACAAGGCCGAACGTATCAAACTCTTTTTATACCTTTTCACAAGGGTTAAAAAGTACTTGTAATTTGAAGGGATGAGAGGGGTTTCATTATAAGGAAGAAGAAATATTAGAGGGAGAAAAAATTATATATATCTCTTTATTTAGCGAATTACATGCCTAGCCCTCACCTCTCTTCATAAGGTAAAGGGTTTTGATACCATAGTGTTATTATCATAAGGTTGCACATCTAAATATTCATAACCAATAATCTTGTCATCACTACAATCCCCAAGTTGACCCTTAACTGTATCATTAGTATCTCTTTCATCATCATGTTCTAACATATTTTCATTCATATGATCCTTACTACTACCGACTAAAACTGATTCTTTCCCCTCTGATTCATTCGGAATTAAATCAGTGGGTTTAGATGGTTTGGAACGAAATTTATCCCAAATTCTATCAAAAAATCTTCTCTTCTCTTTCACAACAATAACAGGGGGTGACAAGGATATTTCATCTTGTCCCCTAGTTTGACAGCAATTCCTCTTTCTTTTCTTGTTTCCTTCTTTATGTTGCTTCTTCAATTCATCATATTTTTTGGAATTATGTAATTTGATTAATGAATAATCATCCGAACTAACAAAACTTTCCCTCTTTTGTTGTTCATTTAGCAGCCTAGTATTCTTGTTACTATCACTATCCTTAAGGTTATCACTTGATTCACCACTATTTAAAAATGGGGAATGGGGGAATACTAATTTATCTTGAATTGAATGTCCTTCACTATTAGAAAAGATTTCCATCATTTCTTTATCTTTGGGCGAATTTGGTGATAATTCTCCATCAAGGATAGTCCTCTTGGTTTCCCTTAATGATTGAAAGTTTTTAAATTTACCATTCCCATCTTGATTTCTACTCTTTTTATTCCCCCATAAAAAATGCCATGTTCTTCTCTTAATAGTGGATGAATTAGAACCATTATTATTATTCCTCCCCAAATTTGTTGACAATTCATTAAAACATTGACAATTATCACCACATTTACATTTTTTACCATGTTGGCATTTACATGTCTTTTTACCATTTTTTTTGGTTTGTATTGTCCCTGCATTATTAATTAATTCTTCAACTCTTTTAACTTCCCTTTGTGTCACATTTTCACTTTGATTAATTTTATTTTCTAATCTTAACGAATTTTGATAAACTTGATCAAAATCGTTATTATTTGTAAAAATACCTGTTTCAATTTTGGCTGACATAACTATATTATTTACCCTTATTCTTGTAATGATTTATATTTACTGATTTGTATTTCCTTTTAATTATAATATTTTGTGACACTTGTCTTTTTTGTTTTCAAATTTCTTTAAAAGGGAATTTTGACAAGGGAATAGTATGAAAAAAACACACAGTGGTATGTGGATTTGGGAATATGAAACCCTAACTGCGTACTGTCAATTGTATTATTGAGTTGGTGACCTGTCATAGTTAACGTCTACCTCTCCCCTACAACGTATATATATATATAGACAGGGTTGAATTAACTTAAAAAATAAGATACGAGAGAGAAAGAAATGACTACCGATAATGTTAAATTAAAAGAAGAATCCTTTTGTGCAGTGACAAATCCTGTTACTGGTCAATTCATTGATTTGTCACAATTATCATCAACACCAAATACTCCAACCACTAATAAGAAAAAATCAAAAGCTACAAGCGAATTGAAAACAAGATGGTTAGTTAAGGGGTTTGGATTGGATATTGATAAAAATTTCACGATAAGTATATGTTCAAGTCCTGTTATATCAAGCAATGATGAGACAAAAAGTTTAAGTAATACTACAGGTGCATATTATTCATTTAATAATACTAGGAGCAACGAAATTGACTATGTCTCAATTGGTGATTTTACCTCAAAACCAAAATTGTTAGGTAATAAGAAATTAACATTACAATATGATCACGGATCAAAATGTTCTAATGGTGTTGACCATAAGTCTACATTATTAAATTTTGTTTGTGATAGAGATATTACTGCAAGGGCGCAAATTAATTATATTGGGAATGCAAATAATTGTTCGTATTTTTTTGAAGTGAGAAGTATTTATGCATGCCCCACCGCAAATAAGAGTAATGAAGTTAATGTATTAGGTATCTTTTTCGGTATATTTTTGGTTTTCACATTAGTGGAACTATGTAGGAGATGGATTAAGAATAAGATTGAAGGCAAAATGGATTCCACTTCTTCTATTACGTCAAGAAGAAATTTACATGATTCAGCTGTAGAATCATATTATCGTAATGGCACAGTAGAACCACGTTGGGAATTTTTAGAAGATAGATCTATATTGAGTAAATGGGGTCACAAGTTTCAAAATTTATTCAGAGGACATGGGAATAGATCATCATCATATAATGGTGGTGCATCCATTCGATTAAACAATCCATCGAGCACGTTGTCGAGAAATAGCAGTACCAATTCATTCTTCAGAGATATGGAGACACAAAATGATATCTTGGATCAACTGGACAACTTGAATGAGTCCTAAGCAATGGATGATGGCAATAAATTCTACAATATCATTTCGGATTAGACTGTTTTCAGCCCGACTATACATCCGTACACCCTGTGTTTGAAAACCTTTGTCACAAAACGTATTAATTTTTTGGAATTATTTCTGTTTCCTAAAGGGGAAAATATGAGATGGGAACCGACGCAACTTTTTTTCTCACGTCCTTTCTACGCCTTTTTCTTTCTGGAATGTTCTGGCTCGGGTCCGGGAGGTGACACTATTTCCCGTTCCAGAAGGAGCCATCTTCCCGGCTTACCGAGGCAGTTAGGCTCGAATACGCCACCGCCTAGGCAGAGTAACCTCCCCACCGCGCCTCCTTCTAAACGGCCTCGAGCTCCCCTTGAAACTAGCGCCTGAGAGCACGTGCAAAAAATTTCCATCTCATCGCAAAAAAAAAATTTCATAGAACAATAGACATCATCTCTAATTTTTTTTTCTTTGCTTCTGAAAATTTTTTTGTAGATAATTTCATATATATTGCTTGAATTAACAAGGTATTTAACATTATGTTCTTTTCTTAAATTTACTTATTTAACACTAGTTTTCATTTTAACCCTTTCTTAAATTTTTTTATTTTCTATTTCTTTTTACTCCTTATTTTTTATTTTATTCTTAAAAAAAACCAACACAAACTAATAAAGCAAAAATGGGTAAAGCTAAGGCTCACGTTAACGTCGTTGTTATTGGTCACGTCGATTCTG
>PPOL03000146.1:0-12192 GCA_003708905.3 Monosporozyma siamensis | reverse complement strand
GAGAATGTTAAGTTGTTTGAAAGCTACTATGTAATATTTTGATGACTTTTTGGAGTTTTTTTTAGAAACCTTTTATGTTTTTCAGAAATGGATGTGCTATTTCTAAAATATATGAGTAGTTCACTAAAACTGGTCATCAATGTTTGTTCTCTTAGCTACCCGACAACTGATTATTTTCAAGATGGTTTTGTCTTCTGTAAATGATACTAAACTTATTAGCTCATAACAGTACAATTCATAAACGCCAATAAACCCGATTGGTTTATTGTAATATAAGTGTAGAGCAGAATTTAATTTCATGTCGAATCATATAATATCTTCTTTATTAGCAAGAGGAGTTAGTGCCGAAGTAATATTTTTTTTGAACTGTCATATGGTATCACAGGCAACTATTCATAACATACCAGTGAGCAAATTGAAAATAATAATTGAGCGTAGTAATGTAATGGACTTCACTTCATACTTCTGATAAGCATCAATTTTTTACGGGAGGCTTTCATATTTCCAATGCCCAAATTAAGAGTATTCTAGAAAATAGCTATGGATATCGGAAAGTTATTGTAATAATATACCGGTTTCATAAAAAGATAAAAAAAAAGATACTTGAAAGTTATCTCATTATATTATTAAATATAATAAATGGTTACATAGATTCGATTAAAGATATTCTTCAATAAAGTTGATATATGAATTAACATTCCAGATTACAACTATTAACAACATTATATAGATGCCACTAGAACATTATTATAAAGTTAAACATAAAATATAAAATATAACTTAAAAAGTGGGAGAAAGACTATTTAATGCTTCCCCAAATATCTTGTACCCCTCCTACATTGGAGGCAATAATACCAGATAATCCGACAACATCATCTCTAGATTTTAAGTAATTCAAATTATTTAAAACAATTAGACAATCTAGTAGATCCCAAACTATTTTCCTAGTAGCTGCACATTTAGTTTCTCTCACCGAAGAATCTCCGTTCCCCTTTGAAACTTTAGATTCTTCTAAAGCAACTTGTTGTAATTGTGAATCAGATGTTTGAATACCTCTAACATCTGATACAATCCCACTTGCAATGGAAAAAAGCCAAAAATAGTTTGCCCAACGTGGCACTTTAAGGTTAATAATATGATTAATCTTAAATTTTGTCCCCTTGGGTAAAATTTTTAGTAATCTAAGTAAATTAATTTGATCTAAGCCTAAATAAAGGGTTAAAATTTTTTTTAGCCACTTGACTTAATAAAGGATCTTGTGAAGATAATTTATTATCATAAAGTCTTGAAGCTAGTTGAATGTGATTTTGTGATAATTTTCAAGTATGGCAATAATTTTAATTTTTATATTTTTTGACGACAATTTTTCATGAAACATGAAATGACATATTTCTTGTTATCGTTGTCGACAGCCTCATTTTTATACTATTACATACACTTCTGTACCTTTTTATATCCCATATATGGAAGGATATACCTAATTCTATTTATTACACGTATAACTGATTCTAGAATAGAACCCTGTGTTACTCACTGTGTTTCCCGCTTAAGATAAAGTTAAGCCGCACTCACAGATCCAGGATTTATTATAATCCAAATTTATAAAAACCGGTAAAATATTACAAGCTAGCAATATCTAACAAGGCGTTTCTTCTTATCAACAAATAATAAATTTTGAAAAAAAAAAGCACCACGGGGACATAATTTATATAAACCAATTTAAATAATAAGAATCTGAACTGTATACACTCAATATGATGTATAGTTTAAAGACACAGAAGAGCGCATTAAGATGAGCAAAGAAGGTATTGAGTACAGCAACTCTTCACAGTTCAACGAAGAACTACCGTGCAATTCTGGTTTTTACCAATGGTTTCTTGTCCTACCGTTGGCTTTTTTATCCATCATACTGGTAAGTACATTGAAGAGTTGGGCGTCTCTGGTCCTTACTGGTTGTTTTAACTTCTGTACGGGAATTTGGGTTTACATAAATGTAAGGTACAACTTAAAATGCCCCCAAGGATTTTTGTCAAACAACGTTTGCTCCAGAAGTTGCTTGCTGTTATATGCGGTTAAAACATTAGTAGGTGGCCTATGGTTTGCTTTGGCTAATATTATTTTGCAATACCTTGTAGGCTATATATTTCAGTAACAATTTTAATTTATATGCAGATATGAAAGCATATACCAGCGTGGGGTTCCAATAGTATATAATCATACATATTTGGAAACTGAATACTTCATCGAGTGCAATTTTACCCACCACCCAGCAAAAGAACACGCTACTGTATTTGATATAGTGTGACTGAGTCGGTGACAAGGTTTCATTTTTGTAACAAGAATTATATGTGGATACTTGCATACTATATACATATGCTCTTTAGTAATTGTACTGTATACCTACCGTTTTTACAATAGACGTACTCAGTATTGCAATATGATAGGTATTGTATGGCGTTGAAATAGATTACATTCATTCCGGTTAAGTACTGAAAATTATACGCCTCAAACAAAATAGGGAAATATCTCAACAGATATCTACTTTAAGGTATAGTGTATTTCAATAAACTCTATAATGTGATAAAAATAAACAGCCCTTACACTATCAGCAACATTAACAAAATAATAAGGTTATCATAACCATAATATAATTCTCTGATCATGGAAAAAACACTAGTTTTGAGTATCACTATAAAATAAAGAAAATGGAATGCTATCATATAAGCTTGTTATTAGTCAAAACAGTACAAAAGAAATTATATATAGTAACGATGGTGGGCTCCGCTATGCCATCATTCATTCCATAGAACGACATTCATATTAGTCTAATGTATAAATGGAATGTAAGCTCCTTCCTAATTATTGAATAGCTCTTCAGTAGTATTTATAGATTCTTGCAATTGTTAAAATGCTATTATATTTATCCAATTAAACAAAGAAGCTGGCTCCAATATTCAAAAGATTAACTACATAAATTAAAACCCAATGTCCTCAATAAGTTATATTTTATTAATGTAATAATGATTTTGATATCAGTTTCCGATTAACCATTAATAACTCACTAAAAAAAAAATACTGATATTCAACACTATGAAGTATTAATATAATAACTTCATGAGTTTCAATTTACAACTATGCGTCCCCTTGAAGTTATTATTGAAAACAACCATTTTAGGTTTATGAAATATATATTATTAGCACTATCGTTACAGACATTATTTATGTTTTTTTTTTAGATTGGATTGATGGTGAGTGTTTTACCCTATAGCAATAAAGCAACAATACCTGCACCAACTGCAGTTAATCCGAAGTCTAACTTATTACCAAAATTTTCAGCTTCCGCCAAAGTAACAGTTGATTGTGGGGCTGCAGAAGTGGTAGTGGTATTTGAAGAAGAGGTGGTTTGGTTATTACTTGGAATGAATGTATAATCTCTGTTAGCATCAGATGTTGCACCAATAAAATGAATAAAAATAGAATTTGTTACATCTTCAGTATTAACTTTGTAGTTTGCGGAATCAGATGTGGCCACTGCATAGAAAAGTTGATCACCATTTAAGGCAAAGGTACCATGTTCAATAGCCCAACCAGTGGTGGCTTCAACTTGGTCACCGTCAGTTAAATAACCATCAGCATCCACCACAGCGTATCTACCATTACTGAATCTAAGCTGACCTGCATTTGTTATGGTAACTCCAAGACTGTTGGTACTACTCCCCAATAATAATCCGTTCTCATCATCATGTAGTGGTAAAAGATGAACTGGAGAAGCAGAATGAGCAGACACGACGGATATTTGTCTTGAATCAGCTAAAACTGTGTTCAATATAGAAATTAAGGAAATAAAACTATTGTAGGAGAACTTCATTATTTGTATTTTCTTTTTAGTTGTTGTTTGATAAAATTTATAACTTTTTGACGTTTGGAAGACTATGTCTTTGTTGGTATAGTTACTTTTTTGAAATGAAGCAAAAGACAAAAGTAAGTAAAAGAAAGTGTAAGTTGACAATAACACAGGAATAGTAAACTATCAGATCCTTTTATATGAAAATTTTCATTTTAGCAATATAATCTAATTTTAATTTTGGTATTAAGGATGATAGATATTTCACCCAGTAAAGCTATGTGGTTGAGGAGAAATTAAACTTATTAAAGAATGACAGTAGTTAATCCCCTTCCGGTAATTAAATGTACTGATTGGGAACTTGGAAGATAAAAATAACTTCTCGATAGATACCTTTGAGCCAGGGTTAAACCCTTAACGGCAATGAAATAAGATCAAAACAAAGAAGTTTCTAAAACTGGCACACACCTTCCTATTTGGTCAAGGGAGGCAAACAAAGCTATTGCAGATTTTTACTCTTTGAGGAAACCGTATATTACCACTTTAGGAATATGTCTAAAAAAAGATTTATTGGATGCAGAATTTATTTTTCTCGGAGGGAGCAAGATTCCTAATTAGGAAAACTTCTCTCGAGAAGGATCACCTAATAAGGAAACAACTTTCCTAAACAGGAAAAGTACGTCATAATATCCTTCTGGTGATGGGTGGTCCTTGACAAGAACATCTTGTATATTCCCTCCTCCCATCACAAATTAGTTGATGAGATGAGATAAACCGTAAGTAGAAAAAGATTGAGACATTTAAAGTCATTGTGATACTAATAACAACTAGAATATAGCAAATTACCAGGCAATATGACCAGTCCCACTTTTATTTAGCTTTATTTTTAATTTACTTTTGACATAGCTTAGATTACTATATTCACCCGTTGTGACGGTACTTTTTCAAACTGCTCAGAATGAAATTTGCAACATCACAAACTTTCTACCACTTTGTTTGTTTGGATTTCCAATCAGTTTCAACATATGAAAACTCATATACATTCGAAGAATTCACTCTGTTATTGTAGTTTGGAACAGGACCATACCTCTTCTGACTTATTCTACTCAGAACATGGGTATATACACAGTTTCTTATAGTTTGTTAACTATCAAAAGGACATAATGAAAAATTATCAGATACTAAAAAAAAAAATGAAGAAAAAAGGTGCTTAATATTTGCTCGAGAATGTATTATATGACTCAATGAGCACAGGATTATAACATTTTAATATATAAATGGGAGAACTGCAAATGCATCGCAAAGATTGTTGTCTTTACGAGTCTTCATGTCAATATGACTTAGCCAAGTTAAACCAAAAGAGAAATTAGGCAATAAAGAATAAGATGTCTCAACTGTTTAAACCAGCATCACCAAAGACCCGTTCTGATTTAAATGCTAATATCTTAAGAGCAGATTATGCCATTAGAGGTCCATTGTTAACGAAATTAGATAACTATGAACAACAGTTACGTGAAAAACCGAGTTCATTACCATTCGAGCATGTTACCAATGCTTTAATTGGTAATCCACAATTGCTAGATCAAAAACCATTAACTTTTACCAGACAAGTACTTTCAATTGTACAAAACCCAACAATCTTAGAACATAAACAAGTGCTTATCAAAAACCATATTTACAATAAAGATGTTATTCGTAGGGCAGAAATTTTAATTGCTCAAGTTGGAAAATCTATGGGTGCTTATACTTTAACGAAAGGGATTGTTGGAATAAGAAATGATATTGCAGAATTCATTACAAAGAGAGATAATGAAATATCTGATCCAGATGATTTATATTTAACTGATGGTGCTACTACAGCCATTATGCAATTATTTAGTCTTTTCGCTAAGAACTCAAAAACAGGAATTTTATTACCAATCCCACAATATCCATTATATACAGCATTATTGGCAATGTATAACCTTGAATTATTACCATATTATTTGAATGAAGAAAATGGATGGTCAACTGACCCCATTGAGATTGAAAATATGATTAAGAGCTCCATTGCCCAAGGGACCACACCACAGGCTATTGTTATAATTAATCCAGGGAATCCCACGGGAGCTATTTTATCATATGATACATTATGTGCTATTCTTACGATTGCAGCCAAATATGGTGTTATTGTCATTGCAGATGAAGTATATCAGGACAATATTTTTGACGGGAGTGGTGCAAAGTTCCATTCCATGAAAAAAGTATTGAGACATTTACAAAAATCTCACCCTGTAGGTGAATATAATAATGTACAATTAGTGTCTTTACATTCTGCCTCGAAAGGTACATCTGGTGAATGCGGTCAACGAGGTGCATACATGGAAGTTATTGGGTTCAGTAATGAGGTTAAAGAAGAAATTTTTAGGCTTTTCTCCATTTCTCTTTGTGCAGGTACTACAGGACAAGTACTTGTTGATTTAATGGTGAAAAGACCTGAACCAGGCGACGAATCTTACGAATTAGATAACAGAGAACGTCAATTGATACAGAATAATATGGAAGAACGGGCTAGGTTATTATATGATATTTTTAACAATTTAGAAGGATTTAAATGTCAAGAACCTCATGGAGGGATGTATCTTTTCCCTAAGCTATTATTACCCAACAGAGCCGTCGAGGAAGCCAAGCAAGCAGGGTATGAACCAGATGAATACTACTGTCACAAACTTTTGGATGCCACAGGTATATGTGTTGTACCTGGCACCGGTTTCAGACAAAAACCGGGTACATATCATATCAGAACTACATTTTTACCCCCGGGTACAGAATGGATCACCACATGGAAGGAATTCCACTTACACTTCCTTCGAAAATACACCGACTGAGCACTATATTTATATACCTTGATATACATATTACATACTTAAACCACCTATTATTTCTATTTTCGGAACTGTCTTTGCTGTGTCGCTGAATTTGGAAAAATCACCAAAATAGAATTGAAGATCTTCATTTTTTTCAGTTTGTTTATCTTCGAGACGTGGAATGTTTTATGTTGGCACACAGATTCCCACTGGCAAGAGGTTACTCGTAGCACGTTGCCAAGATTAGTATTCGTTTCTATATCCCAATAGCAAGGGAAGCCAAAAAAATAAGCTGTCCTTTTCACCACAGTTTCAATTTATTTAGCCCTATTGGAAGAGTATTTTGTTATTTCGTGTCCCATATTTTTACTTAGACTGTACAAGCATTAATACTGTCATTTATTCCACTGCTCTAGAACTCTGAATATATATACGTATATATATGATGTCCAGTCAGGGGCAAATTACGTCACAAACAATTGGGGAACAATTATTCATTAATCAAACAAATATTGCAAATAATTCCAACTACAATGATGTTGACAGAACCAACAACAAAGCTATGGTAGGTACCAAACTTAAAATATGTGCGAGATGTAATAAACCCATATACCATACTAGTAAAGAAGGGGATGGTACTTTAAAAGCATTAGGTAAATATTATCATGAAAAATGCTTTACATGTAACGATTGTCATAAACCACTAAAACCTAAATTCTTTCCATTCCAAGAAAAACCAAATAACGAGTCTATATTACTTTGTCAATACCATTATTTCAAAAGACATGATCTATTATGTAAAGTATGTGATAATCCTTTACGTGGACTATACTATACTGCATTTGGCGGTCGTTATGATGAGGAACATTTTTCCTGTACGATTTGTAAAGCTCCATGTGGTGTAAAGAAATGTTTTATGTTTGAAGATAAATTATATTGTAAATATCATTTCTTAAAATTCTTCTCTAAACGTTGTAAAGGTTGTCAGTATCCAATTTCTGATCAATATATTGAATTTCCAAAGGGTAATGAAGTCCACTGTTGGCATCCTGAATGTTACGGTATACATAAATATTGGCATGTTAACTTATCTCCAGAGACGTTGGGCCTACCAAAGATCCCACTCTTTAAATTTGATCCTACAGCACCATTACAAGACGTTAACCCAACGACAATTGAATTAGATAGACAAATGCAAGCTTTTGCGTTCATTCTAACCAAAACATGGACCGTATTATACAAATTTGAAGAGGAAACTGCATCCTGTATATCAGATATGTTCCAATATTTGTCTAGTTCTGAACAAATTAAAGGTGTTGAATCCACTGCTCTTTTCGTATTAAAGATTGAATGTTTATTTAAGGGACTAGACTATTTCAGCGAATTTAATAATCTTTTACCCCAAACAGCTTCTGCTACTGATAAAGTGGTTACAGAGAAAATTAGTCCAAATAATGATATTCAAGATATGGCAGAATCTAATAATATACAAGTTAAATATAAATCATTGACAAGAAATTTAACAACAAAGATTATGATATATTTACAGTTATTGAGAAAATTAAATACAAAGACTCCCAATGAGTCAGTAGTGGGGTCATTTATGTCTGTGATTACAGGTCTAGCCCATTTTCTAAAATTAATTATCAGATATGGACTTCATACATCATTAGATAATAATAAGCTGAAGCATTCTTCCACAGCATTGACTAGTTTCCTTAATGAATTAGAGAAGAATGAATTTTATGATAAATATCCATTTAGCAACATATCTCTTCCAATAAACACTACAGATAATTGTAACGGATGTGAAAAATATATCCAAGAAGAATGTATTCAATTTGGAGATAAAAGATGGCATTTACATTGTTTTACATGTTCAAGATGTAATGTTTTAATAAGCCATTTAGATATAAATGATGCAACTTATAAAAAGGACACTGGAGAAAAAATGTGTTTCAATTGTTCCTTAGGCGACCCAACTTCTGTTTCTGGATTTAAAGTGGTAACCAGATTATCACAATTAATATTCTTATTGAAAATCGCTTTAGTCAGATCTAAAGCTGTCATGACAGCCCAACTGAGACAATCTAATTTAAATAAAGAGGGCACAAATTCAAGAGATTCTGTTATAATACAACAAACATATATTAGAACATTAAATGATATTAAAAGATTAAGATCCAGGAGAGAAAGTGTGAGAATATCTCATAATAAGCAAGAAGCAAGAAAATCTGTGATATTAAACACAGACGAAGAGGATATTAATTCTAAGGCTAAGAGAAGAGACTCTACTGGGCTGATAATAGAAACTGAAAAATTGGCACCAATGACAGAAAATGATAAGTCATCTAATGCAGATAATGTGTTTAACAATACCAAAAGTTTAACGTTGGATGATATCTCTAGAATTGTAGCTGCGGAACAAGCAAGAGAGTTGAGACCAAATGCTTTTACTCACTTCAAGAAATTAAAAGAAAGTGATGATAATATGGGCATACATCAAAAAAGAAGTGGTGTATATTATTCTGAGTTAAATGAAAAAGATCTCCAAGTAATTAAAATACTAAGTGCCACCATTTTACTCGAAGAACGTAGAATATCGTCTGAACAATTCAATAAATATACTCCTTCTGTTAATAAAGAAAAATTAGCTGGATCTTCTGAATCAAAATTCTGGAGTTCCATGAAAACGGCAATGGGAATGAAATCTAAGAAACCTACCCCAAAGAAAGTGTTTGGTACATCGTTGGATATAGTTACAGAAAGATGGGGAGTTGGTTCGGACCTTGGTGTTGGCCCAATTAAAATCAAGATTCCGATAGTGTTAGATGAGCTTGTTTCTTCACTGAGGCAAATGGATATGTCAGTAGAGGGTATTTTCCGTAAGAATGGTAATATTAGAAGGTTGAGGGAGTTAACTACTTTGATTGATGAACATCCACTAGATATCCCTGATTTATCTAAAGAAAATGCAATCCAATTATCTGCCCTATTAAAGAAATGGGTAAGAGAATTACCTGATCCCATATTGACAGTTGAATTGTATAACTTATGGATTGAAGCCGCAAAGATTGAATCCGATGTTCAATCTGAAAAGATTATTTCTTTAATATATTCCTTACTACCCATTGTTAATCGAAACACTTTAGAAGTCCTTTTATCCTTTTTGTACTGGACTTCGTCATTTTCTCATATTGAAAATGAGATGGGTTCAAAGATGGATATTCATAACTTATCTACCGTCATTGCACCCAATATTTTGTATTTACCAGAGAAGCGTGATATAGAATTGAAACCTACTGAGTCGTATGCTAATGATTTTGCTGAAAATGAGGGTCAGCATCACTTCTTAGCTATTGAAATTACTGATTATTTAATCAAGCACAACGAAGAAATCGCTATTATTCCGAAATTCTTATATTTATTATTGAACGATGTGAAATCTCAATTTGGTTCAGAAACTATTGATGTCGATAAGATAAGAAATTTTGTTATGTCAAGAGTTCGTGAAAGAAGCATTGACTATACTGAATTTGATAGGCAAAATTCTATGAGAGTTAAAAACTCTACCACTTATGCTGTTCAAAGTGATGGTAAACGTAATAATCATGTATAAGACATGACATAAGTAACAAAACACCAAAAAAAATTAAAATTGTATTATTAATTACACATTTGCGGACATTGATATTCCACTTTTCTTATTATCTGAGTTTATAATAGACTATTTAACGTATATAATATTAAAAGAAGGAAGTTGTAACACTACCAATTAGACTTATTATTATTTATTTAAGAATTGTATAATCTGTCATTATTATATATTAGGATACAGAATAGATATTTGATTGTTTATATTTTAAATTATTTGTTTACTGGTGAAGTGATAGGCCATGTGTACCCAGTTTGAGTGACTTCATAATGGTTTTTGGCCAAGTAGTCTTCTAATCCCTTTGGTCCTCTTGATCCGTATGGGTAAATTTCTGGTTGTGGGGCATTTTCCCCCTCTAAATATTCCAAGAATGGAGTGAATAAACTCCAAGAGACATCTAATTCATCATCTCTGACAAAATTAGAATGGTCACCTAATAAAGCATCTCTAATTAATGCTTCATAAGCTTCTGGAATCCAGAAGTTTTGATATCTCTTGGAGTAAGTTAAATCTAATTCGGTAACTTGTGTTTCATTGGATAAACCTGGTACTTTAGCATTAAATTTCATGTAGACGGCTTCATTAGGTTGAACTCTAATGACTAATTCATTGTTTGGAATATTGTTAAAGGCACCAGTGGCAACACTCTTATATTGAATTCTAATTTCTACTTTACCGTCATTTAAGGCTTTACCAGCTCTCATTATAATAGGAACACCATCCCAACGTTCATTATTGATATGGAAAGTCATTGCTGCAAAAGTGATACATTTACTACCTGGAGTGACAGTATCATCATCTAAATAAGCTGGTTTGGCTCCATCTTCTGATTTACCGTATTGACCAATTAAAATGTTGTTGAAATCAATTGGAGCCATAGATTTTAATACTTTAACTTTTTCATCACGAACAGCTTCAGCATCAAATGAAACTGGTCTTTCCATGGTCAAAAGAGTTAAGACTTGTAAAAGATGATTTTGCATAACATCTCTAATGATACCAATATTATCAAAATAACCACCACGACCTTCAGTACCAAATGGTTCTTTAAATGAAATTTGAATAGATTGAATATGATTTTTATTCCAAGAAGAATTTATAATCTTATTACCAAATCTTAATGGTAAAAGATTTTTCACCATTTCTTTACCTAAATAATGATCAATTCTAAAGATTTCTTCTTCAGTGAATAAGGGAGATAAATCATTTTGTAATTGCCTAGCAGATTCTAAATCATGTCCAAATGGTTTTTCAATAATGACTCTTGTAATACCATTTGTAGAATAAACTAATTTTTTAATTTGTTTTGCTACAGAAAGGAAAACACTTGGTGGTAAAGCCAAGTAGAATAAACGATGTGGTTCTGTAACACCCTTTTCCTTTTCAAATTGTTCTATTTTAGAAGTTAATTCGATATAACCTTCGTCAGTGTCATATTGGCCAGAAACATAAGACAACATATCAAAGAATTGCTCCACTTTAATATCATCTTCTGCACCATTTGGTTTCTTTAAATGTGGTTTAATTCTTTCCTTTAAATCATCACACGATAATTTTGATCTAGCATAACCGATAATTTCAGTAGATGGATCCAAATAACCTTCTCTGAAAAGACCAAATAAAGCTGGGAAAGTTTTCTTTTTAGCTAAATCACCAGAGGCACCAAAGACAGTGATAACGGTATTCTTTTCAAAGGAGACAGGTTGAGTTTTGTGGTAAGACATGTTTCCAAAATTGATAACTTTTTTTTTCACTTCCGGATGGCAATTTTCTGTCTCGAGTAGAAAGGATAAAAGAGAATTGATTACCTAATGAGTTTTGTAGTTAACTTTAGTTTTTAACGACGT
>PPOL03000145.1:0-12399 GCA_003708905.3 Monosporozyma siamensis | reverse complement strand
AGTCACAGAGGCGGTAGTAGTAGTATAGGAAGTAGATGGAGGTGGGGTCTCGACAATAATGACGACGACAGGGGTAGAGCTACCGTCTGTACCAGTGGTATCAGTGGTATACGTTGATGTGGTAGGACCGGTTACAGAAGCAGTGGTAGTGGTGTAACTAGTAGATGGAGGCGGAGTCTCGATGACAATTATGATTTCTGGAGTTGGAACGTCATTGGTCCCAGTTACAGTAGTTGTAATAGTCTTTGTCGTTAAAGTCTTAATGCTCGTATTGGTTGTAGTAGTAGTAGTAGTAACAGTTGATACTGGGGCAGGGGTTTCAATAGTATATATAATATGGACTATAGCGTTATCATCGTTTTTCCATGAAGTAGTGATACTTGTCCCAATAGTTCTTGTTTCAGTAAGTGTTGCAGAGGCTTGGATTGTGGTAAAACTTGTTATAGTACTTATCACTGTAGTAAAGCTATAATCTGTGGTTAAAGGGTCACATGCACCCGTCGAATCTTCCATAGTAAACAAATATGGACCAAGATTACTTTGAACAGTCCCATCTGGTAGATTAAAAGCTACATTTAAAGCACCTGCCGTTTGGAAATTAACAAATATAATTTTAACTGGATAGTAGATCCCAGCTTGCATATAGACCTCGACTGTGGTATATTCATTAGACCCACTTATTGCACCATCTAAATTCGAAGCAATGTAATCTGATGATGGAAATGTTTCATCTTGAGCACAGCAGTCAAAAGCTTGACCTGCACCTAGCATAAGCGTAACTGAGTCATCTGCACTAAGTGAAACAGTATACATACCTGTTTGTGGAGCCAAGTAATAACCTGTAATTTCCATACTGAAATTTCCTGGATCAAATCCAGTAGAACCATATGGAGTATAATAGTTAGAAACATTATAACCTGTCGATTGGTATGTTAAATCAGTTACTCCATTTATGGTTTGAATATAACCTAATTTTGTGTATCCACCAGCTAAAAAGTCGCTTGATTGACAAGTGATTCTGTCTCGTATTGGATAATGATAAAACTTAACCCTAGCACCCGGTGTTAATGTTCCGACTGTATTACAACCACTCGGACTGTAACCAGCTTCAGTTAGCGTGGTAGTAACCAATAGGAATAGTATTTGAAATATTATATTACTTTTAATTTCGAGGAGAGGATTGTAATTAGAAATCATTGCTATGTGCTCGTTTTTAAAATAGAAAACAAAAATAAGGAAAACTTTTTGGAATATTTGAAAATACGATAGTTAATTGTATATTCGTCATAAAGTGAAGAAAAAGAGCTTGTATGATTTTATGGTAGGAATACAACTACGACCATAAGCTCACATACTTTATATATTAAATTCAGATTTCCAACTTATTCAATAAATGATGTAGTGAAATGGATTTGGAAAATCATGTTAAAGTCTATTGATTTAAATTCTCTCCCTCGATTAAGCATAAACAAAAATAATAAACAATGACCACAATAATAACAAGTGATATCATATCTAACATAATAAAAACAAAAATTAAGGGGATGATGAATTTGGAACAGGTAGTGAAATATACATCAAAGAATAGATACACTGAAACATTCTGCACAGTAAAGCTATGAAAATCATATCCAGCACATATTTTGAAGATTCAATCACCTAATAAAACGAAAAACCACAAAAAAAAAGAAAGGAATAATTTATTTACACTTTTGCAATCTGGATAAAGTCAAAAATCAATAAGGTCTGCAGCCTTTCTATGGAGCATTTGAGTAAGTTGCGTTGGACAACATTAGAGGAAATCACACTCATAATGTCAGGCGTAGGTTATTAATTATCGGATTCAATAGAAGAGGGATGCCCCTTGTTACTCAATGTTGTAATGATTTGCAGATCATGGTGATTGAGGCTTTGATTAAATGTTGTAAGGAGGAACGGCCTTTGGAGAAATATTGTCTCATTTTCAATCCATCTTCAGAAATGAGGAAAAACAACATATTGAAAAAGTTTTTAGTCAAAATTAAAAAAAAACGAAAAGCAATAGTAATGCAGATTGTTTTTTATAAGTGCCCGAAACAGAAAAATAAAACAATACAGATAAATAAACTTCTTTTTTAAAGAATGCGCCGGCAGTTTCCTCTTCGGGGTTCTATTGTTATTAATCTGCAAGATCAATAGAGCGTTCATTTGAACAATAAACCGAAGGAACAGGCTGTAATTGAAATTGATCTGAAATCCTGTAACAAAGTGTTAAGTTCAATGATTAGGCAAGGTAAAAGTACTACTACCGCTAATAATTGGAATACGTTTATTTTTGTGTTTGATGGGTCCCATATTCCAAGAATGGTCACCCCAATTTTAATAACTTCTCAAAGTAACTAGAAAAGAGTGGCTAATTCATATACTAATTTATCTTGCATCCTTTTTATTTGAGTCCATTAGCCATCAAATACTACAAATATGGAATATAACGTGGACTTTGGGTATTTTGTTATGCATATTCAGTATTACTGTATCGTATCTTAGCAGCTATTCTTTCCGTAAATAAATAAGAGCGATGAATATACCCATATTATGTTTACCAATGAACATCCCCATTTGACATTTGGGGTTTTAGTCACTATTACCTTCTAGGAAAAAAAATTATTATTTTCAAAATAGATAAAGATACTTTTTATACTATCTTACCAACTGTTTTAAGAAACAATGTTTATGCAAACCAGGTTAGAGATTTAGAATAAAAAATATTTGCTAATCAACAAAGTATTGACAAGACAAGTGGGGTAGGGCACTAACAAATAATTGTGTTATTCAATTTAAAAAGTTAATTAACTATTTTTCATTTGTAGGTTACGTAATAGATCTATTTTTGCTGGAAATTCTCATTAGTTAGGAGAATCTGATAGTAGAAATATTTTCACAACACAAAAAGAATAAATTAAAACTGAAAAATTGATGGGATCTTATAAAACAAAAACATTATGTATATAGTAATATTAAATTTATGTATTTTATCACATTGAAAAAAGAACAGTCCAGCATTATGAATCAAACTACTATTGAGGTAAACTATCAATTTCTAAAATAATCAGTACATTGCTAGATAATTGCCTAATCTATTTTTTAATGTCTTATTGTAAAATTTTCTCTCTCTATCAAACTTTCAACAAATTATAGTCATTATATTAATAAAATGAAGGATATCTATGACATAGGTATATCTTTTATAAAAATTACATACTTTTCTAACCAGGGAAAAAAAAATAGAAGATTGAATAGTTTAAAGAACTAAAACTTGGTTAGAAATACAAAAAGAGCAAAATATATTTTTACAACACAGTTGCATTATTATATCTAAAGTAATAAAGCAGCAGCGGCTAAGACACCAGCACCAATACCAGCAAAGGCCTTCGCAGCACCATTTTCTGTTTGTTGTTCAATGGCAACGTTGGAAGAAGTTGCAGCAGTTTCGGACTTGGTAACTTGAGCAACAGTAGATGGAGTGGCAGATTGGGCCTTAGTAGAAGAACCTGCGGCTGCAGCGGCTGACTTCTTGGATTGACAGGTTTCATCACAAATAGTAGCAATGACAGTAGAAGTTTCTTCAGCGGTAACAGTGGTAACAGTACCAGAAGAACCCTTGACGACAGTATTACCAGCGGTAGCAGTAGCACCAGTAGCAGCAGCGGCAGCAGCAGATTTCTTGGATTGACAAACCACATCACAGACAGTTTCAGTTACTTCAGAAGTCTTCTTGGCAGTAACATCAATGGTTGTGGTAGATTCTGGTGGACAACTGGTGATAGTGGTAGTGTTAGAATAAACAGAGGTGACAGTATTCCATTGAGTGGACACGTTACCAGCAGTAGCTTTCTTGGATTGACAAGTTTCATCACATACTGTTTCAATTAGAGTAGAGGTTTCTTGAGCAGGAACTTCAACAGTAGAGGATTCAGGTGGACAACTAGTGATGGTTGTCGTATTAGAATATTGGGAAGTAATAGTGTTCCATTTGGTGCTGATATTTGCGGAGGCAATAGCGGAGGAAGAAACAACCCCAGACTCGGCAACAACAGCAGATGAGGCAGCAAAAGCGGAGGTAGTTGTATTAGCATCAAGGGTGGTAGAATCAGCAACTGTAGTAGCATCAGCGACTGTAGTAACATCAGCGACTGTAGTAGCATCAGCGACTGTAGTAGCATCAGAGGCAGTAGTAGCATCAGCAACTGTAGTAGCATCAGCAGCTGTAGTAGCATCAGCGACTGTAGTAGCATCAGCGGCAGTAGTAGCATCAGCAACTGTAGTAGCATCAGCAACTGTAGTAGCATCAGCAGCTGTAGTAGCATCAGCAACTGTAGTAGCATCAGCAACTGTAGTAGCATCAGCAACTGTAGTAGCAGCAGCGGCAGTAGTAGCAGCAGCGGCAGTAGTAGCAGCAGCGGCGAATTCAGCTCTAACAGATTCTAAAGCTGGTTCTAATCTGGAAGAGTACCAAGAGAAATAGGTAATAGTATTGATTAAAGCATCGTAATCTAAGTCAGTTAATAAAGTAGTGTAAGATTCGTCCTTGTAAGTTAAGACTTGTTGGTATAAGGATAAAATTTCAACTGGCATTTTGAAACCGGCTGGTGGGGCAATTTCTAAGCCAATGTATTGAACTTGGTTAGCGTTGATATCTTTAACAATAGCGTTAATTTCTTGGACTTGTTCATCAGTCATAGCAGATGTGATAGAAGCAGATAAAGCAGCGGCAGCGACCGTAGAGAATTTCATAGCGAGAGTTAATATGGTTGTTGGGTTTATAAAAATTTGGGGAATTGTTGGTCGATGTTCTATTTTTTATGTTTTAATATTAAATTACAATGGAGTAAGAAAGTGGATTAAGCAAGAAGATCCAATTGCCTTATATATATTTCCCAAAACTAAAAGTGAGGGAAGGCAAGACATTTGATGTGGGGACTGAGATCTGTTTTGTTGGGGAATTTCGGTTGCCATTTGGAATTGGTTCTATTGGTTGCATAGAAAAGAAAAGTGAGTGCACATACTTTGTGTGGCCCATTACGAACCATACATTCTGGAGATCCCGGTGGGAACTTTGTTGGGTGGTGGGGAATGGAGCAAAAAACAACAAGGAAACAGGTTATTTTTGGTTCTTTGTTGAAACTGTTGAAAAATTCCAAGCCCGATGTGCAAGAATGCTTTTGTCCAATTGTGGTTTTGTTTAATCTCTTGTTGCAAATGCATGGGATCACACAAAGCACGGGTATTGTCGAGGGAACATTTCTATTATGGGAAAATGGCTAGAATTCTAGTTAAGGTTACCTGAAGTTATTGTTTTTTTTAAATGCCCGAGACGAGTCTATTGTCTGGGAGGTCGTGCATTTCCAAATATTGTTTTTTGGCGGCAAAAACTGCAAGGACCGCCCTTCTCGAGCTCAGGAGCGTCGCCACCTAAATTCTTTCGTCCCCACCAGAAAATGGCTTGTCCTCATCTCAAAAATTTCTCCCCGAGCTATATCTGATTAATTCGATTTTATTTCCACATGTGTGAAAATAGCTATTAGATCTGGCAGAGGTCAAATTATTTTCGAAAAGATGAAAATATAGCATGGTCCATCATGTAAATAGTGATTTATTATGTATTCAAATCTTAATGTAACTGTAATATCATATATGTTATTATATTTGTTAATCCACCGTGGATTCTTGTTCATATCATCTTGTAATGGATATTCGAATAGCTTGGTACATTATTCGTGGTTTATGTTATTCTAGTTATATACTATTTCTAGAGTGTTGTATCTGGTTTCATTATTCTAAGTATTAAGATGTTATTTGTATATCATCATTCTTATACGGTTAAAGGTAATTGTTATGATTAGATTGTTATGATTTGATTGTTATAATAATATCTATTATCTACTATACATAGTTAATATAGTAGCTAGAATAAAATATAGCCATAACAGGAATAATATATGGTTTTAACGTATAAGAAGATGGTATGTTATCATTTCTATAATACAGGGCATAGGAATATTAGATTTTCTGTTGTATCATGATGATATTTATATGAATCCCACAAGCTAATGTTAAGTTTATCTTTCGATATTGTTATATGTTGTAGTTAAATATATCAATAATAATAATCTATAAAAATGTAATATGATTGTCGCATAATTATTAACGGTTTATCATTTAATATGGTTCTATAGTTAAGCAATATAGACGTTCAACAGTAATATATGTAAATATTAGCAGGTTATGTTGTAAAATAAAAAAAAGAATAGCTGTTTTATGATAAAATGTATAATATATTGTGGATGTTGTTATATTATTAAGATTTTGTAGATAAATATAGGAATGTATGAAATTTGATTATAGAGTTGAAATAAACCATCCCTGATGATCCAGTAATGTTTGTTATGTTTAAAAATGGTTATGGTTTGAAGTTAGGGTCCATATCTTGACGTGTCATTATTGCTGTCATCAATTATAGCAACATAGCTGTCACCCATATCATATCTATCATATCTTGTTTAAATTCATCCATATGTTGTTCCCCAAGCATGATTGTTTATAATGTCTGAGTATCCCCTTTGTATCTTTAGTATGTATGTTGGAGTTACGATGGTCTATAGTGGCGCTTTTTCTTAAATTCATGTGAAATATCAATTATCATCAATAACATGGTGAATTATGGGTTTAGTTTGAATGTATTTACGTCAATGTATTCTATAATGGTATGCCCATATCATGTTGGAGTGTCCCCTTCTGATGCTAAGGTGTGAGTGAGCTATACGGGCCCTGCTATTGCTAAAATGTTGTTGATATCATTTTGAAAAATAATTAAGGGCATTTCGCAGTCAATATTGTTCCACCATCTAAAAGTAGAGGTCTCGTTGTAATCCCCGTGGTTATATTAGTCTCTTTTATATAGTGTCCATCGTTTATTCGTGTCTGGCATGTGTTCTTTATGTTTATGAAATGTAGTTCTTTTATTAATCTTTAAGGTTTACATAAAAATAGTTTTAGGTTAGGAAAATTTACAATCATTTTTGACGGAAATAGGCGATGAATTTCAAAATTTGGAAATTTCTTTAGTCAGAGCAAAATGGTAACGGCAATCATGCGTGGGGCGCCCTCGTGCAAAGGTTCACCAAGAACAGGGCAAACAGTTGGTTCCAAGTGTAGTATCCCCAGTTTCATAGATAGAAATTGGCCAAATACGCACGTGACCAGTTACCGCTTAAGTCGAGTCCGCAGTTTTTCATTTTTTTTTTATTTTTCTTTACATCACCATCTAAGAAATATATATACACCATTCTAACATAACCAAGCTGCAAACAAACATGAAAGTATGGCGATAGAAAGAATCTGTTGATACAAATATACTATAAGATATGTACAAGACTCTTATTGCTACTCACCACATATAAAAATATTTTTATATTCACCACAACGGAAGATTTAAAAAAAAAAAAGATTAAATAAATACCTGAAGAAAAATTATATAAATACCGGTTCAAAAAAGGTTTTCAATAAACCTTTTCCTCTTTCCTTATGTTTACTTTTCTAAAAGTTTTCTAATTTCTTTCTTAAGTCATTATTTCTTTCTCAATTCAGTAAAAACAACAACTTTTTTTGTAAATTTTTAAGCTAATAACCTATTAAATTAATCTGATGTCTGTACTTACTCCAGTTTCTCAAAATAAAAAGACAAATAATCAAAGTAGCCATGGTAATCTAGTGGACACGTTGTGGTCATATTTAGGTTCAAATAAAGAAAATAGAATACCTTTACAAAGAGTTATAAAACAAAAATTACCTACTAATGGTATGGGCAAGATTTCACAAGATGATATTGTTAAAAAGAAATTAACCTCAGATATTATTCAACAAAAGTATACTATTATTCCAAACAACAGTTCCACACAAAAAAAGAAAAAGAAAGCTTTAAGGATTATAAAAGGGAAACCCTTTACTGCCGATATCTTTAGTGTGTTTAAAGAAAACAAAATCTTGAAGAAGTTAGCTGTTGGTAATGATTATAAAAATACATTTATTGAAGAGGATATAAACAATTATAAAAAAAAAGGAAATAGTCAAAGCTCAACAAATGTTCAATGAAAAACAAGTTATGTCGTTGGCAACAAATGCTTATATCCTTTTATATTCTCTTTATAGGAAAGGTTATAGAATGGGCTTTGAAAAGAATTGTCCAGAAGGAAAAGTAGTTAAATATTCCAGAAAAACTCCTAAATTGTTAACCCAAAGAGATGAAGAGATTAGTAAACGGATTAGGTTATCTTCCCATAACACAGGGAAAGTTTTTTCTAGCCCTGAAAAAGCTCTTGAATCAGTTACAAACGAAGAGATGAAGAAGATGGTAAATGATTTGTTTAAAACTAGAGCTAAAGGCCTATTTGCTGTCATAAGTTCGGATGGATGGACGGGCCCAAAAGAAATTGCAATCAATGCAACAGTTCTTATCTTATTTACATTTGCTGGTAATTATGAGGCCATAACCATCAATGTAAAAAAAGCTATAGGGAAGGATGCAGCAGCACACAAGGCTTATTTTGACAGGGTTCTGGAACAATACAAAATTTCCCCATTTCTGGTCAATATTTCCACCGACGGAGCACACAACATAAAAATATCAAGTCTGCCATTCTTAAAGGACCCTAATTATAAACTTTTCATTGGATAGTGTTGGAAAATGATAGTCTATTACTGTCATTTTTGTTATAAATTGATTAATTCATACTTTTCCTAACTTGTAGTGTGGTGTATGGGTGTCCGATCACACACTTTAGTTTTGGTGAAAATTATAAGATAAAACTATATCAAGATTTAAGATTAATATATATAGATAAGTTATATATCATATAGATATAAGAGATCAGAGATCTAGTAAAAGCAAGCAATGACCATTATTACGGATGCAGAAGGCTCCAAGTTTCAATAGATAGGTACATTGTTGCTGTCATATCTTGAATTTAATAAATAAGTATCTGTCCAAAATGCTAGAAGACGCTGTTAAAGTAAGCAGTAGGGAGTTCGTCATGGATAAATTGTCTAGATTTTCAAACGAGCTTCATTATAAAAAATTAGAAATATTTTCAAGTATCGTTGGTTGTTGCTTTCCTAAGGATGTTGAAACAAGGTGGAGTTCCAAATTTCAACAACTCGATTTTTATTACCAAAGAAATGCTAAAATCTCTAAATTTTACGAAACAATTGTAGAGATGCCCTCTATTGAAATGAACGTAATGTTGACTGAAGATGACTGGAAGGAACCCGGAATTGTAAGAGGCTTGTTTCAACCAATTGACATATTAATCAACTTATTTAGCAGCAAGAGAATGTTGGTCCATTATCGTCTTCCTGCCTTCATCTATCTGGAAAAACGTATAAAAGAGTTTATTAACGGTTTTACCATGTATTACCCGTATATTGATCCCACAATAATTAATGACTTCATGAAAAAAACTTGGAAGTCCGAGATCAAAGGTTGTGAATCACTTTTTTTATTTAGCTTATTTCACCCATTTGGGGATGAAATAGCTACCAGATATATACAGTTCAAAGGTTATGATATTAACACCAAAGATATGGTAGTACCATTATTATTTAAAATTTTGGGGATCCAGAGGAATACTTTATCTGAAGAAAGGGTACATGCCATGTTTAATATACCAAGGTTTTTGTTCCGAGCTCAACTTCGAAGAAAATAAATCTAAAATACCTACTAATTATGGGGATTTTATTAAGATATGTGACGGGTTTGATACTAAAATATTGGAATTACTCAAAGAATATGAAAATAATGAAGAGTTTAGTTTAGTAAGCACTGTTCTGAAGGTCCTGATGTATGTAGTTGTCACATCAATGGATTGTGAGAGAACGTTCTCTTCTCTGAGATACTTTGTTGGCCTAAAACGAGGACAGTTACTACCAGGGACCTTGGAAAAGTTACAGAAAATTCGAACGTTTGATAAGGTTCTCGAAAACTGCAAAAATGATGATTCTAAACTTACTGAACTACTTTCAAGGACTTTAATTCTTTGGGCCACATGTATTTTTGTATATATTGGCTATATAACCCCAAATTTGTTCTGTTTTTGCTATAATATGATAGGAAGATAATTTACCATAACTCCAATCAGTTTTTTCTCATATTTTCTTCCCTATAATTTTGCAAGCGGCCCAAATTTTTAGGCCCTGAAATCTTGAATAATTTTGGTCTGGAAAAAGAAATTACTCTGGCAATTTCGTTAAATGTGATCGAGCCTTTTTTCCTTACCCAAAAATTGTTTTTATGTAAACGTTATGTATGACTTTCAAAAACATATCACAAAAGTCTCCGAAAATTGAGAAAAGTCGGAGGATATATGTCAGCTCCCGAAAACTGAAAAATTTGGGGAAGCTGCAGAATATAACTGAAGTCCCACATACCCGTACACAGATATTTGAAAATTCCCGCAATCCATCATATTTTTATGACGTAAATTCAAAGCGAATAAAGGATTTTCCGTGATCTTTAAAAAGTAACAATAGACTGTACAGATATTGTAGTTTAGATTGGAGTAGTGGTGTGATGTATTTAACCTAAGTTAAACCAATAATCCAATAGGCTGACTTTTTCAATTCGTGGTCAGTAACGACTCAGTACAAGTAGAAAGAAATCACGTCACCATCTTTTCATTATTTTGGTTGTTTGTCATGCAAATTTTTGTATCTTTCCTGGAACGAATAGACGTACTTAAACAGCAATGAAAATCTTCTACGAAAACTTTTCAAGAATTTGGGATGGTTTATTGAATTTTCTTCTTTCATTAAAAGAAACAGAAACTAACAAAATAAAGTAGGTCAGCGTTATAATAATATTATATTTTCTAGCAGATGCGATTCGTTTATCTCTTTTTACTATTAATTGCAGCTGTGAATGGTGCATTCCCGTATTATGACATAATTCACACTAGTTTAGTGTATTTGTATGCTTACTTCAATCCAGATGAGCCAATCCTAACCAAAGTGGCCTTTTGGGGGTCGTTTGCCATGTCGAGTATTAACACTGCTGAGAAAGCCATAGATGTTTGTGAAGCATGTGAGGCAAATAAAGAAGAACCCAATTGGGATTGTGCTAGATCTTCATTAGATTTAGCACAATCTCTCGTTGCCAATGCTATTTCTCTTTATGTTGGTTGGGAACATGCAGGTACCCCTAATGGAGCTTTGGAAGGTGCTGATACTACGGTTGTTAAGAGACATGTCGCGAGGCAATGCAAAATTGAGGATGTGTATGATAAGGAGTGTGTTACTTCTTGGCTTTCTAACCATTATGCCAGTGGTGTTGTTGATGGTTGGTATGAAGTACCACATAATGAACTTAATAAAAGGGGCAATGAATTACCTAACATATACCTAGCAAATAATGTTACAGAAACTGTCTACCATTTGATATTTAACCCAAATAGCGAAACAACGGGTGCTGTCGCCATGGCCCCAGTTGGTACATTGGCCGGGAATAGTACCAATCTTCAAAAGAGAGCAAATTACCCAGTTTATGCACCTTTGTGTAATGCGTATATGGCCCTGGATTATTGTGCAAATCAATCTCAATGGGGTGGTATATATAGAAGTGGAGAACTACAAAATATGCTGCAACAAATTCTCACTAATGATGTGGACGGGAGTTGGACTAGTGATTATTACAAAATGTACACCTATGAACAAGATGGTACAACCCAAGATTGGCAAATATCATGGCGTATGTATATGGCTTCCGTAGGTAATTCCATATATTGGTCAAAGTGTGATACTGGCAGTTAGAAATTCTATTTCCACTACAAAAGTTTACAAACTAAAAAGAATACATTTATTATACATCTATACATTTATACAAATAAAGCTATTATCAACTTTGGTCTGCCACCCCGCTTAAGAGGCCCCAGGATGGCCCCGAGTTACAGCGAAGTGGAGCTATGACAAAAGCGTTTCTATGTGTTGACACAAACGAACTGGAAAAGTTGACACAAACGATTTGCAACAATAGCCCATACCCCCCATAGTAAGACGTTTTAGGCAGAGTGCAGGCAGGCCTCCTTCTAGCAGTGTAAGCAGAAGTGGTATCTTACAATTATGTCCCCTATGGCAAGAATAAACCCGACTCATTGTTTTGCAACGATTCCTTTCTTTGTATTTTCAAAATAAGCAGATGCAGTGATCGACGGACAATCTGCAGAATTTTTAAAAAATGCAAAAGTTTAAAAGTTCAAAAAAAAGTGAAATTTTTATAGTATTTTTATAAAGTTGGTTGTATTTCATATATCACTGTTTTAACAGCTCTATAAGGGAATAGAGTACAGACATTTTTAGGCTACGAATAGTATT
>PPOL03000144.1:0-12454 GCA_003708905.3 Monosporozyma siamensis | reverse complement strand
TTAATATTAAAGCTAAGAATGTCTGTTACTTATAGTAACATTATGGGCGCTACTTCTTATCAATATTATATATGGAAGTATTTACATTCCTACTAAAAAAGAACCCGTATATTTTTCTAGTTTCCCTTTATTTTTAAATCTTTATAATTTTGTGGGAAGTCAATCTGAAGAAGGGAACTTAATTAGTTTATTGACAACAAACTTGCCTAACTTCTTTCTAATTTAAAATAATGTCGTATTAGAGTTAAAAAAAAAAAACAGACTAAGTATTGCCTATATATAGCAAAATGTCGATGACTAGGTAAAAGTAGGTCAGTAAAATATTTAAGTATAAATTTTAACTACTCAAGAAAAAATCAAAGCAGAATAAAGTTTTCTTAGTTTTAACCTTTTAATGAAAAAAAAACCTTAATATCCGGAAATATTTTGGAACCCTTAAGGACTTGGTTCCTTATCTTTACCTTTTATGAAACAAATGAATTATGCAACAATTCTACTTATTAAATTTTGATATGTTACTTATTACACATATTTACACATATTTTTCCGCGGATTTAATCAATTTGTGAGTATAGTAGGGCTTAGTGTGCTACTCATAAAGTACGTAATTAATAAAAGTATTTATCATGCAACTGTTTGTCTTACCAGGAATTATTCCCAGCATGAAGCAATCTATTTTTAGCTTAATAAGATTTTTTTATAACAATGATACACTGTTTCTTTCAAGCCTTTTAAATTGAAACTTTTAATGCTCAAAAATTAAGATAACGGCTGTTATTTTTGAAAAAAAAATAGTAGAAGAGCGTTTTGGCACCTGAAATGAAAATTCAGCTTAAATTCACGGGATTGCAACTGCACATATTATATAGGGTTCCATGCATCCGGAAAAGTTTATATCTTTTCACAATTTAGGCTAAATTCAAAATTTGTTTAAAAATTTGTTGCTAACCCTAGGGTTGCCTACATTTGCAACTGCTTTTCACGATGTCTTCAGCTGTCTAAAGCTTCTTCATTTTATTTATAACATTATTGTTCGTGATTCAATATAATATGAATATGAATTGAATTAAATTTGAATTCAAATAAACCGCATATCATACAGTTAATTATTAAAAAATATTAACAATATTGTATACTTTTAACAGTATCTATATATTGATGATAGGGGGTATAAGCTGAATCTAAACATCCAATTAAGAACATATTTTTGAATTAATTTCTTTAGTATATACCTTGTTCTAATGAGAAAGAAAGAAAGAAAGAGCATAATTTTTTGTAGTAAACTAGTAAATTATTCATAAAGTGTCTTTGATATATAAAACAACTTACTCAAGGAAGTTAAGTTTAACGGTCTTTCATAAGAGAATACTTCACACATATATTCTTAGACAAGAATATGTATCTATAACAGTATGAATATTCTTTATTATACTAAAAATAGAGTAAATATAAAACCAAAACTTCTAAGCAAAGGTAAGGAAGACCCATGGTAAAGATACATTACTGTTAATCAGTTATAAAATTCAAATTAAAAAAGATTATACTAATATTTTGGTACTAAAGCAACTTTAGCAATTTTCTTCACAAGTAACAGGAAAACTAGTAATATTCTGTTTAAGACCCAAGCTTGAAATGCCATATCAAGGAATGTTGCTCTCTAACTGCAACTCTTTTCCTTCCTTTAAGTCAAGAGGTTTACTATATATGGTAAGAAGTAGTGCCCAAGATGTTACTGTAAGTAACAGACATATCTAACTTAAGTATTAGTTGTAATTAGTTTTCAATACTATTGAAGTAGAGCTTGGTTATATAAAACAAACAACCATTTTATCATGTGTAAAATAAATTGTGTAAAATAAATTGTGTAAAATAAATTGTGTTAAATAATATATTACATTGCAATAATAATATAGGATTGTCCATAGGTAGATTACAGATTTCATCAGGGCGCTCTTTTTTTTTCTCACCACTATAGAAAAAAACCGACTAACAATTTTTTCCAGATCCTGCTTTTCTCACGATTCTTAAATCTTAATATATTGCCAAAATAGGCAAAACCCATACACCCAACGTTTGAGAATTAAAGTTTTCTTTAATATCGAATTAGGAAACAAAACAGAGAGGAAACTCAAGATCGCGCATGAACTATTGTTCTTCACCCCTTCAATGAATCTCTTGCATGACGCACATAGAGATTAGCTTTATTTAATAAAGCTGCTGATATACACTATATTATATAGTCTACGCCACTTTCCTAATAGATAAAGCTTTCTGGTAAACATATCCTAAAAAAAATACGTATATAAAGAGATGAATTAGCGTATGCTTCCAAAAATAAAAAATATCATTATGGTCTTTGCCATTTATTTTGTTTTGAAGCTTTAGAATAGTTCCACCAGACTTTATCAAACCAATATTGAACAAATACTGCCCACTTTTAAAATGCAATTCAACTCTCTCTTTTCCCTTTCTCTATTAGCTTTAGCTAAGCTAGTTGTCGCTGATAGTGAAGAATTTTCTTTAATGTCTACCACTAATGTTGGTTCAAAAGGGACCATCTTCTTAGTTGACGATGAGTCCGGATTAGTCTTAACCACTGATGGTAACAGTTTATCTGAAACAACTGTTATTACAGATGCTGGTAATTTAAAGTTTTCTGATGGAAAGTATGCAGTTGTCAATTCTGATGGTTCCGTTTCTGGTGGTGCTTCCTCAGAGGCTGCTGCTATATTTGCCATCTCTGGGGGTCTTCTAACCTATAATGGTTCTTCTACTTTTTATGCCGTCCCAAATGGAGGAAATTATACCTTGGCTATCACTGATGCCGTTAATGCTACCTCATTTCAATTCACACCAAGAAATAGAAAAACTGATAATACTGCTGATGATTTTATTCCAGGGGAAGGTACTGTTAAGAAATCTACTAGTTCAATCCCAACTACTACAGGTGCTGCTGTCTCTACTGCTTTAGTTTATGCGCAAAACAGTAATGTTGCCCCAAAGGTTTCTGGTGTTGCAGGTACTCTTGGTGTTGGTGTCTTTGCTGCTATTGCTGGTTTTTTGTTATGAACCAGTAATATCTATTATTTCTGACTTTTTATTTCTTTTTCATATATTTTTTATTTTTGTTTTAACCAATTGTATTATTAAATACCCTTATATGTTTAGTTTTGTAGTTTTTTTGATTATAAGATGAACTTTTCAGAAAATTTATTTTTTTTTCCATAAAGCGTTTGCATAGCTGTTAAGTAGTTTTACATAATTCAGAAACTCTACTCGAAATTCTTCCTTAGTTGAATTTCATGGTTCCTTATGACTTTTTTTTTTTCAACGAAACGCAAATTCAAAAGACTATTAGGTCGCTTTACCTTCTTTCTTTTCTTTTATTCTGACAAGAAATAACACCAAATATGCAACCCTAAATAAGAGTCTTTGGTATTGTATTAAAAAATAATGTTTTGTAATTTTTTAATAAAGTTTTATTTTTTCAACTTTATGTTAGCTATATTTATCTAGAAGTAGGATAAAATGATATTAATAGTTATATATAACTAAATATAAACCTTAACTAACTAATAATCGTTACTTTCTTTCCCTATAAGATATAATGAAAGAAAGTAGTATATAAAGAATGATTAACTTCGAGAACCACAAGAGTGGAATAACGGTCACTTAAATAAGATTCAGTGCTCGACGACAAATACACAGTTTCCCAGATGTAGCACAGTACTTCGATCCAACTTCGTAATTACTAATGCTGATGGATACCACGTCTGATATTACTCTACCATCATGATATAGTCTTTTAGGGTTGCCACATAAATGTTCCTAACACTTTATTTATAACAATAGTTATGCAAAGTAAAGAACTAACATTCCTAGTATTGCTCAGTTGGACTATTCTTTCTTTATAAGAAAAATATAGGCAAGCGGTTATTTTTAGTTGGGACAAGGGAAAAGAAAAAAAAAACATGCAATTTTACTGTATGGACTTTCTTCATATTTACTTATATGTTTATTTCCAAATTTTCAAGGTCCATGAAACATAACGAAGTATCGAATATACTTTTTTATGTAATGATAACAGTAATGTATTTCTCTCAGTTTTATCAACTTTGCAAACACTTTTAATACTTTGAGCACATGTTATTGCTTTTTTGAATAAAGCTTCGGTCCTCAAAGGAAGGTATCAGTACGGTTACCAAAAAGAAGATATCTAATTTGTTCCTTTAACACACACTTTGGTTGGTACAACAAATTAACTAGCTGGAAGATATTTGGGGCATCTTTTATTTGCATTCAAAGTCCAAAATGTGGACCAAAGCTTCATAGACCTATAGTTGTCCTGGTGATAGAGTAAAATAATAAACGTCCTTTAGAGTTAATTTTAACTCCTTTCAATTTTCGAGTCGGGTCAAAGAATTTTGGTATAAAAGTAACACAGATCAAAGGCAAGAATATAAGAAATCCTAAACTTTAATACGATGTGAAATTCAGTGTGGTAAAGTGGATTCTCCTTCTTTGACGAAAGTATATATACTAACTAAAAGTTAAAGGTCCTAATTGAAAATAGTGCCTCTAGAATTTTTTATCTGTCGTCACATCTGTTGAAACTTGGAATTTCTGGCACAAAATTGCATTACGGTAACAATCTAACTTATTTTCTTTATGTTGTTCGATGTATTTGTGCTAATTCCCTACTACCTTATAATAACAACTATGGGTTCGGTAAATCAAATTATATCCACTATTATAAAGAAAATGAATTGAAGTATTAGTAGTTATACCATAAATTCAGGGAACTTACTGAATATAATTCCTTGATTATGGACAAACATATTGAATCCATTGAAGAGTTAAATTAAGAGATAATCTATCAAAGTCGCTCTTTACGAATTATCAAAAGAGGGAGAAGAAAATATGGTAATTTCAATTTTAAAATTAAGGCCATTTTAGCGTGAAGGTAGGAAATGCTAAACCGTAAAAATTCCAGGAAGCTGGTATTACATGCAAAAGAATGTTTATATTTTAATGGGTTGTTTTGATGCTTTGATCTCCGATAAGTTAAGAAAACATTAACCTATTTGATAACACTGAAGAAACTTTTGATGAGGCTATTGTTTTATGGATTGGGGAAGAGGTTTGGATTCAAACTGTCAACTATTACAAGTTTGGATGCAAAGCAATTTCCAATTATGTTGAATAGCTTCGGGAAAAAATAGTAATTTAACGTGACTTAAGTGAAGACATTAGGTGTGTCAATGCAATTAGAAATATATTCCAAACATATCCGTACTGTAGCTTTTAAAAAATAGTGATCAGCAACTCTAGACTCCCCACATAAAACCCTTCATTCCCTATTATAAATATGTTAAAGTATTTATTCTTTAAGAAGATTACAGTTGCTAATTTTCTTGAATAGAAAAATTTGAGGATCTGTACTTCACCAAAAATGACGATCGAATCTACTGGTAATGACTATCGTTATAGGCAGTTCTAATTACACAGTCATTACTAGGTAGAATTTGTGAATATGAAGAGGAACATAATTATTAGCATCACTATGTGTGATCAGAAAGTGTTGCAATATAATAATGACACCTAACCACTACTTATTGTTTGTTTAAGTTTTCTGCATTTGGGAATGCAATCACACTTTTGTCTAAATGACTCTTTTTTATATAATAGATTATATACTCTCGAATGGTAGCAATTTTTCTGTTAATAATTCAGTGTAGGTCTCCAAAGTAATTAATAAAGGTACTACAAGAGGTGATTAAGAGGTAATAATAAGTTATTAAACGAGCTTTGGAAACCCAGTATAATATCTTCCTCAAAACCCTCTTCTTATGAATAATAAATGGCAAAGAGTTCTAATTAGAGGTTCTTTTGCTTTCCTTTTTTAGACTTCCCGATATTTGAAGAAATGTTTTCGTGCGGGGTTTTTAGTTACTCAATTTAGCCTTTGGCCAGAATTACTTCTACTTTTTAAAGTAGTGATTAATCGAATCATTTCTAAAAAAATGCGTATGTACATCGCCCCTCTCCTCAAAGTACCGTATGATACCATTTCCCTAGGGCGTATTATTGTGAATTATAACAATACTCTCGTAGAAAGAAAAATGACTGTAGGACAAAGAAATATTCAATTTAAATTAAATTATTTATTTTTATACTTCTTCCATTCTTTCGGAATGCTGTAAGAACTATTTTCCTGTAAAAACTTAATCTCGGAGAACAATTACTGAGAAGATCTTTTCCGTATAGCTTGCTCTATAGCGCCGTGTGTATTGTATTTGCTGTTTTTATGGAGTTCCGAATACCGGAAAAACATTCCAAAAACTGGGTCGTTCCGAAATTTTCCAGCTCGAGGAAAATCATTTCTTCTTGTTGTCGATTTATTGAAGGAAAACAACAGTAAGATGTTTCCATTTACTAAGATTCTGCATTAGAAAATACCCACTGTGCCCTTAACTTCTATGTTTCAATATTTAAGACTTACAAGGAGTCCGATAAATTAAGTGCATATTCTGCTCAGTTTCCTGAAACTTTCCTCTCTGGTATTGTTCCGGAGCTAGATATTTGTAACGTTCATACTAAAAGTTTATGCCATCATTCAAATCATCATCTCATAATCTATGTTTGTATTACTTCACTTTATTGTTTGAAAGATCTTCTAAGGAGGCAATCTTTTTAAATTTGTAATATCCGCTTCCCATTATATTGGATACTACTGAGTTTGTCAGGACATCCAAGATATCTTTTGTTTAAAGTCAGGTAATATCATCAAACTTCAATAGATTTGCCATGTGTTTGAATAGCCATATATTGTCTCTTCAAGAATAATAGTGGCTGCAGTCTGAACTGCTATACATACGTATATGCCTGCATTCATTTATATATATATGTGGCATGGGTGTAATACAAAGAAAACTATACATCACTTTAAATGTTTCCCTTCATTCACCTCTGAACTATCAAAACTATTTTATCTCTTCATATAAACAAAATAAGAATAAAAATATCAAAAAAATAACACACTATAATATACTATGATAAAATTATCACATTTAAGACTTTTTACATTCATATCTATACTTACCAGTCTCGTATATGGGCTAAATACAGAGGCTGATACTACTTTAACTGGAGATCAGACATTTACTGAAGCAATAACAGTTGCTGCAGGGGCCACTTTGGCTATTGAGAGGGGATCTTCCCATATTTTCAATGGTGATATTGATGTTGAGGGGACTTTGGAAATTATTGGTGCGTCCACAGGGTTAAAACTATAAAATTTGCCTCTGCCTCTACAATTACAAACAATGGTGAACTTTCTATCAAGAATATGGCACCAACTGGTTCTGCTAGTTGGTATGTGATTGCACCAAAAAATTTCTATAATAATGGTAAACTGTATTTATCTGAAATTAACACCGGAGGTAGTAAGTATCTAAACTACACTTTGGCACCAACGGGAGATTTTATCAATGAGGGTACTATTGATATAAACACAGATCGTGACGCAGCGTCAACACCAGGTTTCGTATATTTGGGTTTTACTAGTAACACATTCACTAATAACGGGGAAGTTAACGTTGTAGGTATACATAAGGATAATTATATTTATCATGATTGGGCAAAAATTACAGAAATAAAGGGTATTGATATTAGAGGCCCAGTTAATGGTAATGGTAAGATTAATATCTTAGATGACTTTGCTATAATAAGAAACTCCAATTTCTCAGGTCAAGTATTCGTGGCTGAGGACACTTTTCTAAATATGGCTACTGATTTTTCCACCTCACTGAACATTGATTACGAAGATTTAGGTTTTGCAAACCTTATCTTCTCTCAAGCACCAAGAGTGGCTACAACAGATATTCAAAAAACAGGTGGTTCTCTAGGGTATACAAGAGATGGTAAAACCTTTTCGTTTACCAAAACAAGTGGAGTTAATGGACTTACATTTTGTCGACCTTTCACGTTGTAGACAATGGTTACATGGACTATGGTACAATAACAGGGAGTGTTCGACTAGAAGCAATAACAACCACTACTACGGCTACTGGTTCGATTCCAGCAACTTTTACTGAAACGAACTCTGTAACCGGAAGTGATTATAAAACAACTGTACACTTCATCATTGTTATTCAAACTCCGGCTCCTTCCACCAGCTTCACTACCATTACTGGCTCTGTAAAAGATCCAATAACATCCACATATACAAAGGATATAATTGGCACGGATAGTTCTACCACTCCTGTAATAGTTGTTATTGTCGAGACACCGTATCCCTCCACCTATCTCACCACTAAAACCGGTTCAGTGGCAGCTCCAATAACATCTACATATACGACCGAGGTAGTCGGTACCGATGGGTCAACCAGTCCTGCAGTGGTTATTGTTGTCGAAACTCCATTTCCCTCCACTACCTACACCAACACCACTGGCTCTGTGACAGCTCCTATCACCTCCACTTATACCACAAATATGACCGGTACTGATGGGTCTGTTACTGCCTCTGTTGTTATTGTTGTCCAAACCCCATATCCCGCTCCAACATCTACCTCGACAGATGAGAGTACCTCTTCTCTAATGTCGACATCCTATCCTGTAATCACTTCTAGCTCTTTCTTTACCTCTAGCACCTCAATAAGCACATCTCCTAGTAGTCCTATCGACACAGCTACCTCAGGTTTCACTTCTATATCCACTTCCAGCTCTGTCATTGCATTTAGCACCTCAGTTGACACATCCTCCTATACTCCTCTCGACACAACTACCTCAAGTTTCTCTGCAACATCCACTTCTACCTCAGTTACATCTTCACACACTTCTTCCAGTACTCCTGCAGATACCTCCATTTCAACATCATATTTCTTGATAACTTCTAGTTCTGCCACTGTGTCTAGCACACCCCGTCTATACCTCATCTAGTGTTTCCCTAGAGACCTCTCTTCTAACAACGCAGGCTACAGCAACCTCAGACTCCATAAGTTCACCCGGAACCTCCGCCAATGTTTCTTGGAGTGCTCCAGTGAACTCCCCTGTTCCAACAACACATGATGCAAGCAGTTCTGGCAGAGTGGATGCACAGAGTACACTTAATGGTGCTACCTCCAATGGTTCTTCCACTACATCCACCCCAGCAGCTTCCTCTGATATTGTCCCATCTCCTATTCTATCTACACCTGCCGTTCCTTCAACTGAGACAAATGATTACACTCCTCAAAACACTGGATCTGTTGTGGAGCCATCTTCCCCATCCTCAATACACAGCACTACCATAGCTTTTGTTCCTTCTGTCACTACCCACTTGACTACCGCCGCTACTTCTGTCACAGCACCCGTCACTTATACTTATACTTCGACAGTGATTGTTGGAGACGGAAGTTCGTCTCCTGTTGTCGTGGTCGTTGTTGAGACTCCACCACCTTCGGTGTTATTCCCTGCTACTACCACTACTACTGCCGCAGCTGCTGCTGCATCTGTTACTTCTCCAATCACATCAACGTACACAAATGTTGCATCTGGAACGGATGGCTACACCATACAAATTGTCGTTGTCGTACAGACTCCACCTGCTTCACAAGACTCTGAGCCAGAGACTGCTGCTTCCCCATATGCTACCACCTCTCCTGCTCCAGCTGTAATCCCACTTGAAGCTACTCAACCTGGTACTATTGTTGCCGGCGATGGACAGAACGGTGAACACTATAAAACATTGGCTGGTACTGAACCAGCGGCACCTACTGTGCATCCAGTTACTACATCTTCTGATGCTGGTAATGCAGCGGCACAAGTCCCAGCTGATGGTAGTGCTGTTCCTGATACTGTTCCACATTCAGCTTCTCTAGCGCAAGACAAGAAATCCATCGTTAACTGGTGGCTCATTGCAAGCAACCCAATTACCAAGTATTTCACAAGCTTATGCGGTTGATACAACTACTTCCGCTGCTGCACAACACTCAGCTTCTCTAGCTGGTACTTTCAAGACAAGAAGTGCAACCACTTTGAATGCCTCCCTTTCTGTATATGAAGGAAAAGCCTGGAAAGTTAACAGGTCCTTCATTGGTTCTCTATTTGCAGTTTTATTGTTATTTATCTAGGTCGAGATAGCAAGTCATTTAGACATTTTTTTAATACATATACTTAATATAATTTAAAGTTACATATATTCACGAATTTTAAGAAATGATTTCACTCAGTTTTACTACTAATAAAGTTAGGACGTTGTTGTGATTCAATCAGGGGTCTTTGAGCCCATCAGGTACACTCTCAAGGTATAGCACAGGGGGAATTCTTTAATTCTGAAAGCAAAAGATGCAGAACAACAGATAGCCCATACCTACTTAAGCGTACAGCAATCAATTAATCAGTAGTCCTTAAGTTCTTTTTTTATTAATTTTCCATCAAGAAAAAGACAGTTTGTTGAGTCTATTTTATTTTCATCCATTGGTTACAGCAGAACATGAAATGTCATGGAGCTTCTTATAAAATGCTGTAACCGTACCACTAAATGCTACATTAAACAAAAAAATATAGTAGCTTGATTAGAAATGCCGACTACTGGATTTTGGGTCCAAATAAATATACCACTATACAATTTCAAAGACAAATAGAAGTACTTCTAAATGAATTTGAAAAATAATGTCTATAGTTCAAAACTAAAGTAGAATGACCTTTTGAGATGATAATATGCTCGGTTTCTCGAACCATTTTCTATCATTTTTATTTTATGTATTTCATAAAGAATCCCAATGTAATATGTCTTTTTTCGCTTGCCATTGATTTTTCTTCAAGGTTATGGAGGAAAATCCAAACTGAAAAGGGTAGTGTCTCAAATAAACAAAACACAATCTTAACACCTCTTGTAATAAATGTCTGACGTTCCTTACTTGGACCCAGCCTTAGGGACATTTAACTCATACAAGAATACAACAAGAAAATTTTCTATATAGTCTTTCTATTAAACCACTAAAAAAGTCATTACTTTGCCAGAAAGTGGATCTAACCGAAAAGAGAGATATACTAGGTAAACCTTACTGTGTAACTTTTTCTAATTAAGGGGAAGTACCGGCAATAGTATCTGCGTTGTTATGCTTTGACTATCTACTTCTTGTTTTGATCTTTTCCATATATAATGCAGTCTAAATATGAAATATTATTTTAAAACATTGTAATATATTATTATAAAATTGTATTTAACATTACACAGTACTTATTTTTTTAAATCACCAAGGGACAATTAATATTTTAATACTTATCTTTTTAGGAAAGCTTACTCTAGGTGTCGGGTTTAGTTAATATAATAAATTCATTCTAATTGAAAGTAACTTTAGATTGCAAAAGTAGGATACCCTGCTGCTGAACCTTCTAAATTCCATATGTCTAAAAAAAGACTTAAAAAGGCCATATCTTGTTTTGGTTTTACTTTCAAATGAAGTAATGAGGCAAACGTTATGAAACACCTATTTTCATACAAGTCTATAGCAACATGTTTTGTAAGTCGGCAATTGTATTCACAGATCCACCACATACAACAATAATAATGATATCTTTAGGCCCTAATTTTTCATTTAAAGCTTCTTCCAATCCACTTGGATTATACGCTAGATGAATAGAAGCACCACATGCTGGCTCTGTAACAATTCCAAAATCATCAGCATATTTTAAACAAGTAGAAACGACATCATTGTCCTTTAATACCACAGATTTAGTGTTATATTTTAGAGCATATTTGTATGTTTGCTTTGATACAGCAGTAGCCCCAAGAGATGAAGCCACACTTGTAATTTTATCCAATTGAGTATAGTTACCTTCAACAATACATTTGTTTAAAGAATTGCAACCTTTTGTCTCCACAGCAATCACCGGAATACTACTAGCCAAATCATATCTTTCCAGTCCCTTTATTATTCCATTATATAATCCACCACCACCAACACTACAAACTATCCCCTTCACACTATGTAATTGTTCAGGGGTCAAACTGGACATAATTTCATCAATTATAGTGGAATGCCCATCCCAAATATCGGGGTGATCAAATGGATGCACATAAATCGGTTCAATCTTTGTTCTATCTAAAGACTTAATCAATTGATCTTCCAAATAATCATTAGCTTCTTTCCAATGGTTACCATAAATGATAACTTCAGCACCAGCATGCTTAATCTTAATTATCATTCTCTTTTTAGTTGAGTTTGGTACGACGACGGTACATGGAATATTTAAGTGTTGACAAGTAACAGCAGCAGCTAATCCTGCATTACCACCTGAACTTGAAAACACATGTAATTGTTTCTTTTCATTAAGATTTGCAATCCTTTGTGCATTCTTAATTATTAAATTGCTAATACCTCTAATCTTGAAACTATTACCTGGTTGTAATATTTCATATTTTAAAAACAATTGTGGACCATCATTAATGGTGCCTATCAAGTTTTGT